>CM033474.1:46390520-46529511 GCA_019447015.1 Hymenochirus boettgeri | reverse complement strand
ACATACATGGGTTTTCCAATCGGATTTGTGATCGGGGTAAACAATCGTATACCTGATCGTTAGTCCCCACCCTGCACAGCCAATCTTCTGTGGATTTCAGCTTGAAAACTATGGAAGATAGTTGACGGAAAATTTGTCGCTTTGCCTGAACATTTTTTCCGATAAAAGAAATATAATAAATATCGCAGTTCGATGCCGTGTATGGGGGGGCTTAGTAAAGAATTGCATTAATTAAGAATCATATTTATAAAAAAAAAATGCATTTATAAAGAACACATTTATAAGGAATGCTTTAGAAAGAATGCCATTAATGGATGCCCCTACCTCCTTGGGATCATCCAATGGAAGAAGTGCTTCTTTCAGAACCTGTATCGCATTGTTAGGCCGCAAGTTGGGTGGAGAAATAACTGTAAGTTGTCCTTTAATAAAAAATTAATATGTGGTTCGTGTTCGATTCAATTTCAATTCAAATGTTTTATCTAACAAGTTGATCAAATGTAGAAGGATCTATACACAAATTCAGGGTTATATATATAGTCTGGTGATATTCTCTATCTGGTGATATTCCTCTGCTCCAATGATAGTCCTGTTTCTGGTAATATTCCTCTGCTCTGGTGATATTCCTCTGCTCCATTGATATCACCCCTGCTCTGGTGATATTCCTCTAATCTGTGTGGTAATTATCTGCTCCAGTGATAGCCCCCTGCTCTGGTGATATTCCTCTAGTACCTGGTGATATTCCTCTGCTCATTGATAGCCCCCTGCTCTGGTTGATTCCTCTAGTCTGGTGATATCCTATGATCCCCTGTTCTGGTAATATTCCTCTGCTCTGGTGATATTCCTCTGCTCCATTGATATCCCCCTGCTCTGGTGATATTCCTCTAATCTGGTGGTAATTATCTGCTCCAGTGATAGCCCCCTGCTCTGGTGATATTCCTTTAGTCTGGTGATATTCCTCTGCTCCATTGATAGCCCCCTGCTCTGGTTGATGATTTCCTCGAGTATGTGTGATATTTCCTCTGTCTCCATAGATAGCCCCTGCTCTGGTGGTGTATTTCCTGTAGTTTGGTGATAATTCCTCTGCTCCATTGATAGCCCCCTGCTCTGGTGATATTCCTCTAGTCTGGTGATATTCCTCTGCTCCATAGATAGCCCCCTGCTCTGGTGGTATTCCTGTAGTCTGGTGCTAATTCTCTGCTACATTGATAGCCCCCTGCTCTGGTAATATTCCTCTGCTCTGGTGATATTCCTCTGCTCCATTGATAGCCCCCTGCTCTGGTGATGGATCATAGGATATCACCAGACTAGAGGAATCACCAGAGCAGGGGGCTATCAATGAGCAGAGGAATATCACCAGGACTAAGGAATATCACCAGAGCAGGGGCTATCACTGGAGCAGATATTACCACACAATTAAAGGAATATCACCAGAGCAGGGTGATATCAATGGAGCAGAGGAATATCACCAGAGCAGAGGAATATTACCAAAACATTGACTATCATTGGAGCAGAGGAATATCACCAGACTAGGAAATATCACCAGACTATATATATAACCCTGAATTTGGTTAGATCCTTCTACATTTTGATCAACTTGTTAGATAAAACATTTGAATTGAAATTGAATCGAACACGGAACCACATATTAATTTTTTATTAAAGGACAACTACAGTTATTTCTCCACCCAACTTGCGGCCTAACACATGCGATACAGGTTCTGAAAGAAGCACTTCTTCCATTGGATGATCCCAAGGAGTTAGGGCATCCATTAATGCATTCTTTCCTAAAGCATTCCTTATAAATGTGTTCTTTATAAATGCATTTTTTTTTTATAAATATGATTCTTAATTAATGCATTCTTTACTAAGCCCCCCCATACACGGCATCGAACTGCGATATTTATTATATTTCTTTTATCGGAAAAAATGTTCAGGCAAAGCGACAAATTTTCCGTCAACTATCTTCCATAGTTTTCAAGCTGAAATCCACAGAAGATTGGCTGTGCAGGGTGGGGACTAACGATCAGGTTTACGATTGTTTACCCCGATCACAAATCCGATTGGAAAACCCATTTATGTAATAAATATCGCAGTTCGATGCCGTGTATGGGGGGGCTTTAGTAAAGAATTGCATTAATTAAGAATCATATTTATAAAAAAAAAATGCATTTATAAAAGAATCACATTTATGAAGGAATTGCTTTAGTAAAGAATGCCATTAATGGATGCCCCTACCTCCTTCTGGGATCAATCCAATGGGAAGAAGTGCTTCTTTCAGAACCTGTATTCGCATTGGTTAGGCCGCAAGTTGGGTGGAGAAATAACTGTACAGTTGTCCTTTAATAAAAAATAAAAAATTAATATGTGGTTCAGTGTTCGATTCAATTTCAATTCAAATGTTTTATCTAACAAGTTGATCAAAATGTAGAAGGATCTAACACAAATTCAGGGTTATATTACTAGTCTGGTGATATTCCTCTAGTCTGGTGATATTCCTCTGCTCCAATGATAGTCCCCTGTTCTGGTAATATTCCTCTGCTCTGGTGATATTCCTCTGCTCCATCTTGATATCCCCCTGCTCTGGTGATATTCCTCTAATCTGTGGTAATTATCTCTCTCCAGTGATAGCCCCCTGCTCTTGTGATATTCCTTAGTCCTGGTGATATTCCTCTGCTCCATTGAAGCCCCCGCTCTTGGTGATATTCCTCTAGTCGGTGATATTCCTCGGCTCCATAATAGCCCCCTGCTCTGGTGGTATTCCTGTAGTCTGGTGCTAATTCTCTGCTACATTGATAGCCCCCTGCTCTGGTAATATTCCTCTGCTCTGGTGATATTCCTCTGCTCCATTGATAGCCCCCTGCTCTGGTGATATTCCTATAGTCTGGTGATATTCCTCTGCTCCAGTGATAGTCCCCTGCTCTGGTGATATTCCTCTGCTCTGGTGATATTCCTCTGCTCTATTGATAGCCCCCTGCTCTGGTGATATTCCTCTAGTCTGGTGCTAATTCTCTGTTCCATTAATAGCCCCCTGCTCTGGTGATATTCCCCTGCTCTGGTGATATTCCTCTGCTCCATTGATATCCCCCTGCTCTGGTGATATTCCTCTAGTCTGGTGCTAAATCTCTGCTCCATTGATAGCCCCCTGCCCTCTGGTGTATTCCCTGCTCTGTGATATTCCTCGCTCCTGCTCATTGATATCCCTGCTTGGTGATATTCCTCTAGTCTGGTGCTAAATCTCTGCTCCATTGAAGCCCCCTGCTCTGGTGATATTCCTCTAGTCTGGTGATATTCCTCTGCTCCATTGATAGCCCCCTGCTCTGGTGATATTCCTCTGCTCTGGTGATATTCCTCTGCTCCACTGCTATATAAGCTCTTCGGCAGGGCAGGGATCTCATTCCTAATGTGTCAAGGCACACCTCATTTATATCAATTTAAACATTATATATATATATATACATATATATATACACACATGTGTGTGTGTGTTCTTAACCGATGTATTTAATTAAATTCTTATTTATCTGTATAATGGCTTGCACTTATACCCTTGTTGTATACTTTGTATTTTATAATTTACAACGCTGCGTACCCAAGTGGCGCTTTATAAATAAAATTATACACACATACAACATAAACATTTAATTTTCCTTTGATGGGAAAACATTTGCATTCTCTATTCATATAAGGTTGAGTTACGCACACATACTTACCATCTAAATGTGCCACATGCATCTGTGTGGCTGCAAACCAGTATCCAACAAGCATCACAAGACCAACAAAATTTTTACATAATTAAAGTTGCATTTTGAAAATCCGTTGTGCAATGGTTGAATAATGCTTGTCCCATTCTTAAAGGGTATCTCCACTGGGGAAAATTAGTTTGGAGATTTCAATTTTGTTGAAGAACTGGACATAAAGGAGCTGTGTCTTACAGTACATCCCGTTCTACAATAAAACCTTCAGGAGCCAGGAGCCGTCTCGCGCTCCTCCGCTGTTCTTCTGATAGTTACCAAAGAGTAACTATCAGTCCCCGGCTTCTGCAGTTTAATGAAGAATGGAAGGTAAGACACAGCTCCTTTACCATTGGTACTTCAATAAAACTGAACTGAAATATATTTGACTGTAAAAATATACGTTTTATTCAAAGTCTCCTTGGATTTAATAACAATGTATTCTACAATTTCTAGTAGGTTCATTTTCTGTTTTAGACAAAGGAATAAGCTTGCTTGCAATAATGATCGTGATGGGAGACAGCCTTCATAACTTTGCAGATGGAATGGTGATTGGATCAGCCTTTTCATCTTCAACTGAGACTGGTGTGGCCAGTACCATTGCCATTCTTTGCCATGAAATCCCTCATGAAATGGGTATGTCACTGTATATACTGTGTATATGGGTATGTTACTGAATATACAATATTTTTCAATTAGCTGTACTTTAGGCATTAAGGGAATGGGCAATTCAATTCTTAAAAACTCCTACAGGTTAACCATATTCTAATTTAAGAACTAAATTAACAACTTCATTAGCATGATATGCCCTACATAGCCAAAAAAACCAAACAAACTATTAGCTAGACTAGAGTAACTGCTCTTATATCACGTTTTCTAGTCACCACCCACAAATCTCATTGGTTTATATATAATCTTGATTCATATTGGACCAAACAGAAGTCAGTTACTCTAGCTTATTACTGCTGAATTAGCAGTATCATGCCAATTGCACAAAGCTACCTGCTTTGCTGGAAGATCTGGGTCCTTAGCTAGGACTGTTAAACTATACTGGCTGGGGATGTGAAGCCAGGATGGCACTGGCTAAAGTTGTTTGATGCTGCCATCACTAGGTTGCTAGATCCCGGTAATTTAGCAATATTAAAGGGCATGTCCACCCCCAAAACTATAATCACCCCCACTACTGGCCCCACCATGTAGTGTAGTTTAATCCTTACCTCACATCCCAGCTCCATATGGTTCTCCTGTAGTCCCCCCCCCCCAAAGTCCCAAAAACATGCCCACCAGAGATAGCAGAGTCCATATACTGTAGGACTCTGCCTCCCATCTGGCCCCGGAGAAGTTTGGCATCGTACTGCAGCCCTTCTCCCCCCCCTCCCCCTCCCTCTCAGTATTCTTCCCCCTACGTTAAACCCTTAAGATATAGGATTCCCCCTGTCCCCCAGCCCAACTGCTCTATTTATACTCTTAAAAGCTCCCCAAACATTACTTACCTCCCTCTTTCCTCAGCCGCACTGAATGACCAGCAGCGTGTCCGTGATGGGCTGCTCACCATCACAGACGCGACTGCCGTCCCGCCCTCTGCTTGCATTTTCTCTCAAGCAGAGGGCCGGCAGCGCGCGGAGGAAAGAGGAGGTAAGTAAAGTTTGGGGACTTTCTAAGAGTATAAATAGAGCGGTTAGGCTGGGAGGACAATTTCATGGCAAAGAATGGCAATGGTACTGGCCACAACCAGTCTCAGTTGAAGATGAAAAGGCTGATCCAATCACCATTCCATCTGCAAAGTTATGAAGGCTGCTCCCCATCACGATCATTATTGCAAGCAAGCTTATTCCTTTGCTAAAACAGAAAAGAACCTACTAGAAATTGTAGATACATTGTTATTAAATCCAAGGAGACTTTGATAAACGTATATTTTACAGTCAATATATTTCAGTTCAGTTTTATTGAAGTACCAATGGTAAAGGAGCTGTGTCTTACCTTCCATTCTTCATTAAACCTGCAGAAGCCGGGGACTGATAGTTACTCTGTCTGTAACTATCAGAAGAACAGCGGAGGAGCGCGAGACCGGCTCCTGGCTCCTGAAGGTTTTATTGTAGAACGGGATGTACTGTAAGACACAGCTCCTTTATGTCCAGTTCTTCAACAAAATTGAAATCTCCAAACTAATTTTCCCCAGTGGAGATACCCTTTAAGAATGGGACAAGCATTATTCAACCATTGCACAACGGATTTTCAAAATGCAACTTTAATTATTGTAAAAATTTTGTTGGTCTTGTGATGCTTGTTGGATACTGGTTTGCAGCCACACAGATGCATGTGGCACATTTTAGATGGTAAGTATGTGTGCGTAACTCAACCTTATATGAATAGAGAATGCAAATGTTTTCCCATCAAAGGAAAATTAAATAGTTTATTGTATGTATGTGTGTATAATTTTATTTATAAAGCGCCACTTGGGTACGCAGCGTTGTAAATTATAAAATACAAAGTATACAACAAGGGTATAATGCAAGCCATTATACAGATAAATAAGAATTTATAAAATACATCGGTTAAGAACACACACACACATGTGTGTATATATATATGTATATATATATATATAATGTTTAAATTGATATAAATGAGGTGTGCCTTGACACATTAGGAATGAGATCCCTGCCCTGCCGAAGAGCTTATATAGCAGGGGCTCTATTTATACTCTTAGAAAGCTCCCCAAACTTTACTTACCTCCCCTCTTTCCTCCGCCGCGCTGCCGGCCCTCTGCTTGAGAGAAAATGCAAGCAGAGGGGCGGGACCGGCAGTCGCGTCTGTGATTGGCTGAGCAGCAGCCAATCACGGACACGGCTGCTGGTCATTCAGTGCGGCTGAGGAAAGAGGGGAGGTAAGTAATGTTTGGGGAGCTTTCTAAGAGTATAAATAGAGCGGTTGAGGCTGGGAGGACAGGAGGAATCATATATAAAAAATTGATTTTTAGGGTGGACATACCCTTTAAGTGGCTCTATTGCTATAAAAGGTTTGGTGTTTGGGGATGATCCCCGGATTAGGACAGGTACACCTGGTCTACTGCATGTCGGTAAATAAACTCACATAGAGAATTCTGTGTTTGCCGTGATTTAGATAACATTTTCATATTTGGGTTTTTTATCCAAAACCAACATTAGTCTCCAGCACTATGAGACATAACGAATATATAAGCGCTATAAAGTATGTGCATACTAAAAGTTATCATTATGCTTTTATGATTATTGCAGCTGTTAATGGTTTTAGAGACGGACAAAGATTTTATATGGTCCTACAGTATAACTGTCCCTTTTTATATTGACTTTAACTTTACAGGTGATTTCGCTGTCTTATTAAATACTGGACTCTCTCCAAAAATTGCCTTCCTAATGAATTTCTTAAGTGCACTTACAGCATTTGTGGGACTTTACATAGGCTTATCCATATCAGCCAATCCTGATGTCCAAATCTGGATCTTTTCAATCACTGCCGGAATGTTTTTGTATCTATCACTTGTTGAAATGGTAAGTAAAATAGCAGCAGTGCCGGACTGACCCACCAGGATACCAGGGAAAACTTTGGTGGGCCCAGAACCCATTCAACCCTGAAAACATAAACAATGTGTAACTTTTACATACTGACACAAAGGGAAGTAATGAACATTAAAGGCTTATTCAATAAAAGGTGCAAAGTTTTGCCGTTTTGCTGTTTTCTAACTGTAGTAGATCAGTAAAAAGGAATCATCTGATTGGTTGAGGCAAATAAACAAAGCTGCAATCACTTGACCCCTGTCACTGTAAAGGGTTACTTCACCAAGAAAAACAACTTTTCAAAAACGGATTCTACAATTCAGTGGGAGATAGGACCACTAGTTGCTATCGCCTAATTCAATTTAGTGAGATCTGTCTGTGTTTACAAATCCTGCAGCTCTGTCTCCCCTGCTGCCTCTTTGTCTCCTCCTTCTGGCAGTATTCCTGACCTTGCTCCTTTGAGTTACATATGTCGGCATGTTTACAACTAATCAAAAGGGAAAAAAGTGTGATGCACAGACCAAATATCTGTCCTGCTAAGAAAGGGTAATTGGGGATATATAAATAATGAGAACACAAAGGCAGAGAAAGTATCCCCCTCACAAATATTATCCTAACTAAAGGAGCATCAGTTACACAGCGAGACAGAGTTAAAATATAAACTTTATTAAATATACATTAAAAATATGAAAAAAAACACACTTTTTAAAAAATAGGAAAGGGTAGGAACCATCCAGTATGTAGCCAAATTTATTGTAGGTGAAGGTAATTAGATATTAATAAACCTCCCCCACTGAATATAGAACTAGTAAAATATATGTGAAAAGGGGTAATAAATATAGTAGTCTGATAAGATCCCCTTAGGAGATAGAAACACAGTTCTAGAGCCCCTAGGGCACTCAGTGCTCCTACTAGTTCAAAAAAACAATAGGGAAGTTCCTGGTCTGGGTCCCTATGTTGGATATGTAGATTCCACCAAAAGGAGAAAAAGAAAGCCCAGATCCCAAATCTGACAACACACAGAGGCTTCTAGTATGAAAAACTCAGGCAGGACAAGAGGAAAGTATGCAACAAACGGGTGCCTGTATTACGCCCCCCTCAAAAACAACATCTTGAGGAGAACCAGGCAGCCAGAAGGATGCAGTGGGATCTGGTAGGAAAAATATAGAGGTAGTTTAAAAGTTCATGTCAGAAGAAAAGCCCCTGACGCGTTTCGTCCCTCACATAGGGACTTAATCATAGCTGGGAAGAATCGCCGGAACTGAGCTGTGCTTTATACCCCAGTCAGGTGATCTGGGGTTTCTCATTGGCGCCGTCTGCACCAATCATGTTGCGGGCTATGAGACACACCCCCGCCACTCCTTCCAAAGCAGACGTGCAGAGATGAGTGCGTCGCGTAGAAGAGTAACCATGGCAACCGTAGCGCCGGGATGAACAAAGTGAGAGCCGATACACTGTTAAGTGTAGGCTAACACGAGGGAAACTTACAAGTTAAATAAAGTCACCCAGTATTAAATAGATCGTGGGTTGCAGGTCTATAGTTTTGGGTACAGACAGATGTTAATATCAGACAGGGAGAAAAGAAAACATACTGACATAATAGTGTTATGAAATGTTACATCTATTCCATTAGATACAATGATGTCACTATAATATTGTTACATGATCCCATGTGGAAAAAAGGGATAAATATCCATAAGAGAAGGTTCATAGTTCCCAGGTAAGTAATATTGTTGTCTGGCATGTTTACAACACCAGAAAGAGGCAGATCTCAGCTTGTAAATTGAATTGGGAGATAGCAGCTAGTGATCCTATCTCCTACTGATTTAAAGAATCCATTTTTGAAAGTTGTTCTTCTGGGTGGAGTTACCCTTTAATATAGTGAATTTTGATTTACCCCACTCAGAGCTTACACCAGCTACAGCTAAAGGTTAGCATTAGATGTCGCACTAAAAGCAGGTGCTAATGTTAAATTCTATAGGTTGCAGCGGCTGTTTAGGTATCTTTTGCGATACCTGTGCATCTGTCGCAACTCCTGTCTTAAAGTTGCATTAACGCTGGTTAATTGGTTAGCGTGACTTCATGGGAAATACTGTGCAGTATCAGACATTATTTTGTAAATACTAATACCAGAGGGTATTTTAGGCTATAGTATTGCAGTTTTGCGATATTTATTTCTAGGCCATTTACAAGTTATTTAATTTAATTTAAAGAAATATTTTTCATTCTAGCTCCCGGAAATGATTCATATTCAGACTCAACGGCCGTGGTTAATGTTTAGTCTACAAAACCTGGGACTGCTTCTAGGATGGTTTTGCCTGCTGCTTCTAGCTATTTATGAACATGAAATTAAGCTGTAATAATGATGCATTGTTGCTATTGCTCCTGGGAGAATTAAAGGTGATTTTTTTTTAACAAAAATGGTGTGTTTACATTTTACATTTAATTTCATGAGAATGGAACTATAATACGATATTTCTATTTTGTGCTTTTCAGTGCATACAAGTATTAAAGGGCATGTCCTCCCCCAGCACTGAAATCTATACTCCCCAACCAATTGTTAGATTTACATACCTCTCATCCATGGCCATTTCTAGGCATAGGCCACATAGGTAAAGAACTAGGGAACCCAGTGTTGGACCAGGGTGCCCAGTGTTCTCCCTAGCATCTCCCTGTCAGCTTTTACTTGCAGTGTTAGATCTGCTCTCCTTGTTCTGTTGCTGTAATTAGCAACATTGTAGTGAGTCGAAAGCCTGATCTCAACTCCCTCTACATTGTCGCAAATAAGAGGCCATATTTATAACGATTAAAACGATCATTATTTTACGATCACTATCATAAATCTACGATAGTGGGAGGGATACTGGGTAAATGTACACTAACAATCGTAAATCTATGCCTGCAATCATAGATTTACAAATCTCCATAGAATACCATATTTTACTACCGCATAGTATTCTATGGCTGAACATTAACAAAAGTTCATCTTAAATCTACAATCACGGCCGTACGCTTAAAGGCACTGTTGTACATTAACGATAAGGTACGGTATTGGTAACTTGCGATACCAAGCATTTATAAATATGGCCCAAACTGGTGAAGGAAGGAGGGGGGAGGATGAGCAATTCTAAACGGCAGGTAAAAACTGACTTTTTAACAGTGGTCCGTGTGACTAGCCGCCATGAGATCACTGGAAGTATTAATAAGAAAGTCTGCTGGCACTGGAGGGTTAATGGTAATACTCTTCTGGCACTGAAAGTGGTAAGGGCAATACCCTGGGAAAGTGCTTACACTGAAAGTATTAATAGAAAAGTCTGCTGGCACTGAACGGTTAATGGTAATACCCTGCTGGCACTAAAAGTGTTAATGGCAATACTCCTGGAAAGTGCTGGCACTGAAAGTGTTAATGCCAATATTTTGGGAAAGTGCTGACACTGAAAGTATTAATAGGAAAGTCTGCTGGCACTGAAGGATTAATGGCAATACTCTGGGAAAGTCTGCTGGCACTGAAGGGTTAATGGCAATACTCTGGGAAAGTCTGCTGGCACTGAAGGGTTAATGGCAATCCTCTGGGAAAGTGCTGGCACTGTATGTTTTAATGCCAATACTCTTGGAAAGTCTGCTGGCACTAAAAGATTTCAACATCTTAAATGTCACCAAACTTCCTTGTTACACCAAACTACTTTTTCATGCCACTCAGCTGGAAACAATTTCTTGGGAGGACACTGGCACCACATAACGCACATTCCCTGAAAACCTATCCTGTCCTTCAAACAAGTACTTCATTGGTGGCCAGTGACTGCTTACACACAAACGTACGTATACACGCCCTCCCCACCTGGTACAGGGTTTGCCTCTTTCTAGGCTCAGAAAAGCACTGATTTTTTAAATTAAATTTGCCATATTATTTAGAATATTCTGAATACAGAAAACAAGGGGGTGGGGCAAATCAACAATCTCATTCAGTCTAAGTAATAATAACATGCACTCGTCATCCACTGTTTTAGATGGCAATATCAGTGGGTACCTACCCTTCTAAATGTTATGGGTTTTTTGCTAAAAAAATAATTAAAGTTTAAAACAAGAAAAGCTTTAAAACAAGTTTGCAATTTGTGTTTGTTTGTGTACTAGTGTTTAGGATGGACAGTTTTGTTGGGGCCGTGCAATGTGCATCCTGCCACATGGGATTGCGGAGCAGCCATTCCAAGGGACCCTTATTTGTGTCAGATCTGAGTGGGTGGCCCATTTGGAAATTGATGTACGAAATCTAAAGGGGAAACTTGCAGCATCGAAGAGTTTAGAAAACCTGTGGGAGTGCAGGTACTGGCAATTGGCATGTAGACAGATTATTGGGTAGGGTTGGGTGTGACCCAGTGGTCTTGTCTAGTACACACTGGTGCCAATGAAACAGTTAAAGGGTAGCTGTGGTCTCCACTTTCCTACCTTTAAAATGATTCCAGGATCATGCTTCTAGCTGAAGTCTATCCAAAGTTACAGCAGTATAAAGACTGGTATTTCCAACTAGCAAATTACCAGCAGCATTGCTCCGCCCCCGTGCCAGTGGCACTGAGCATGCCCAGTTGTACCCTACTGCTGCATCACAAGTTCCACCCCAAAACTTCTTAACACTTTTAAAGCTAGCCACAAGTCAAAAAAAAAACTAGGTAGACAAAAGGACAGAGAATTGTTGCAGGTCTTTAAATAGCTTCAGAAAATATTGTTTTTAGGGCTACACAAGGAGTCAGATGTATGGTGAATCAAAAGGCTTTATTCAAAAATAGCATCAAGTAGTTCAGACAGACGTGTGATGCATTTCGTGTCAAATGACACTTCATCAGATAAACTAACGAAAGGGAGGCAAGGCATAGCTCCTTTACCTCCCGTTTTTCAATTAAAACAATAAAAAAAATATGTAAGGCATATATTGGCACCCCAATAAAATGTATAATTTGCTATTTCTAAAGTAAAATGTAAAGCTATTACCATGCAGGAAGCATTAGTGAGAACACCTGCTGTGCTGTTAGAGTAGGAAGAACTAATGTACTGGTGTCTGGTGGGAAATGTTTATTAGTTGATGGTAGAGTTTTACCAGAGACTAAGTTCATCCTCCATCTAGTTGCAGGTATGAAACACTATTTGAAACTTGTAAAATAGTTCTATCTTGTTTAAAGCAGTTACGGTAATACTGTTTAATAGTTGTTTCTAGCAATAAAGCATTGTGTATCAGCTGTTTGTTCCAAGTTTGATCCGGCAATCCGTTTTCGGATTGCCGGATCAAAAAAAATTTGAAAATTTTCGAATGTACGGAGCTATTTTCGCGAATTTTTCGAAAGAAGCATCAAACGTTCGAAAATCCTCGAAAAAAAGACAGAAGACCACTTTCGAGTTTCCGATCGTATTTTCGAGGATTTTTTGATAATTATTTTAAAAAATGATCGAAAATAGCCTCGAACGTTCGATTGTCGAAAATACAATTGGAAAATACAATTGGAAAATACAATTGGAAACTCAAAAATTATCGATAATAGCTCCAAACATTCGAAAATTTGTTCCGAAGTCCTGAAATCCAGAGGATCCGTCCGGATCGGATCTTTAGGATTTCAGAACCGAGGGGCTCTGTGTCAGATTTGGGTTCGTATCGGACCCGGATCCCATCTCTAGTTCCAAGTAATAGGTCCATGTGCTGTATAGATCTATGGGCCATATTTATCAAACATCGTTATAGTTTTTTTACGATCGGCATAAAATAACGATCGGTATCGTAGAACACCGATCATTATTCTACGATAACGATCATTATTCTACTATACCGATCGTTATTCTACGATATACGCACTGTAGATTTACATATCGTAGAATTATGATCGATATCGTAAAATAACTATCTGTATCGTAGAACACTGATCGTTATTTTACGGCGATATTTAATAAATAAGGCCCTATGTGCTGTGTAGATCCATGTTCTGTGTAATGATAGTATTTATTTTACCTTGTGTTAACAAAGCTATTTTAATGTTGACAAAATGTTAATACATAGCTGTATAATGTTTATTAGTGGCACAAGAGTTTTACCAGATACTAAGTTCATCTTCCATCTTGTTGCAGATGTGAAATAAAACTCTTCGCCAACTTTCACCTACCCCTTGTGCACTGTTATTTTCTATACAAATTTATATGTGCGTACATATACTTTCTCAGTGAATTATTCCTTTAAGGATTGACAGTTTTTTTTTTAAATCAAACACAGCTATCACAGTCCAACAGACATTACCAATCTTAACCAATAGATAGAGCTATAAATAAAAAATGCAGACATCTCCATGGAGCCATACTTGCATTATGTGGTATTAAATACTGTCCTTAAGAATCTACGTGAGATAAAATAAAAGGTGAATAAATATAATTATGAAGCAGAGAATTTCTTACTTTCTTAATTAGTGTTAGGAAAGTTTGCGAATCATTGGGTAAAGATTAGGAGGCGCAGTAAAACCCATTTAATTTTGTGGAAAATATTTTTGGATCAATATTTTCTGTAGAATAATTACTTGTTGGTACTCTCAGGTATGGTTCCCACATATACAGTATATCCACTTACTGTGTAGCAGGTTCTTTTTTAATATTCAGGCATTCATGAGGTATATCGGGATGCTGTTTGTTACCTGTTTTTGTAGTGTATTTCTACTTTACTATCATTCTTCAGTAGGGATGGGTTTTGGGTTCGGAGTATTGTGACTGGTACATACAAGTTGCCCACAGTGACTGGTACCTATAAGTTGCCCGTAGTGACTGCTACATACAATTTTGCACACAGTTACTGGTACATATAAGATGCCCATATAGACTGCTATATACTAGTCTACCCACAGTGGCTGATACATATAAGTTTGAGGCATTATCAGGATGAAAGACACACAGAGCCCACACAGACTTGTAAATATAAGATGCCCTCATACCAAGCCCACACAGACTTGTAAATCATGGGTGTTACTGCAGGGGCCCATGCCCCCCCGTGAGATTGGAGGCCGGGCCCCTGATCCAGTCCCTCCTCTACGACCAGCCATTTTTAAACAGCTGATCATCCATATGAAGCAAACATACGCACGATCAGCTGTTTAAAAGACCAGAACTTCTTTTAAACAGCTGATCGTGCTTATATTTCCTTCATACGCGCAGTCAGCTGTGATCTACCGTCCGGCTTGACAGGTAATTTGAAAACCCTGTGCCAAACTCATTAGTATTTTGTATAATTGCCAACCAAAATATGTCTGTATGGAATATATTTCATTATAACAAGCCTGCAGCTACTTACACCTGTCCTTTTTCGCATAGCAGGGGAAGTAATTGATGGGATAATTACTCTTTTTCTCTCTGTGAATCATACTGAGCATGCCCAAGCTCACTGAACTAACAAAATTGGCAGTAACTGCAGGGAAAATTGGTTGGTAATTACATAGAAAGGCACATCCGAAGTAGATATTCTGGGACAAAGCTGGCCAAAAATTATGCAACATCCAAGTATAATTTAGACAACATTCAATTTAACTTTCTATATAAAATATCATGCAAAGCAGAGACAAGAACAGGTCTCCCAATATGTATAATATTAAAACATTGTAATAATACAATATTCAGTTCACTCACTGTGTTGGGATTCACTGATTAAGAGGATATAAGAAGAAATTTATTCATAAGGTTAATAGACTTTTGCAAATTAATTTAAGGGATTTTTTTTCATACTGAAAGTTTCTAGATAACAGACACAGCAGAGAAATAAACACACTGCCATACAGTTCCAGTGTTGCCCTTGGTGTGAAATAAATCCCTGTAAAGCTGTTTCATTATGAAGAATGTGTGTATAATTATATATTATTCAATGGTGGCAAATTATTCATAGTTATGTGTCACATTTCTTAAAGGACCAGAAATTTCTAAACGTTTTTTGTTCTTAAAAAGCCATTTGGATTGAAGGTGAAGGAATTTTTGGAGAAAAGGCTTACCAAAACCTCCTGTCTTTTAATATCAAAGCTTCTCCTTATCACAATTACATTAGCCAACACACACACTACGAGAACATGTTTTTACAGCAGTTAAAAGTTCGGAAGTTCGAAAATGAACCCATTAAAGTCAATAGGAAGATATAGTTCGAAAAGTTTGGATTAAATACAGAAAAAATAGCAATGGTAACTTACTGTAAATGGCTGTGCCACATGGAAAATGTTTTGGGGAACATGTCAATATCACCAAAACTTATTTAAACACTTCTTTCCCCCACAATCAGGCAATTGTCGGGTATCCGCATGCTACATTCGAGTGTTATGGCACGCTACATTCGAGGGTTAACGAACAATACATTAGAGGGTTATCAAATTTGAAGACTACATTTAATGGTTACCGAACAATACATTTGAGGTTTACCAAAATCCAACACTACATTCAAGGGTTTACCGAAATCAAAGGCTACATTCAATGGTTACCGAACAATACATTTGAGGGTTACCCAGGCGCTGGCTCAATACATTTGAAGGTTACTGAATCAACCCAGGCGCTGGGTCAAGGGCAAGACCATAACACTCTCTCTTAAAAGCATATGTATTTGCACTGAACTTCCCCTTTAAGGGTATGTATCAGTAATTTCCATATTATGTATCAATATGTATCCTAGCCACTAGATGGAGCTGGCTATGTATGTTTGTCTTATCCTACTTAAGGAGGGTGATTTTTGGATATTTGAACCTGATGAAGAACCGCACAGGTTCGAAACATGTCGTGCCTCACCTTGAATAAACAGAGAATTTAGCACTTAAGCTAAGAGTGGCTCTCATGTGTATATTGAACTTTTCTATTATATTTACTGGATAATTGGATTAAGTCCAACATGGTTGATTTACAGTATATCCACAGCTCAAGGTACAACAGTTCTTATATTCATATACATATTAGCATAGGTGGTTGTCATATTGTCACCCATACTGATGCCCGGTAGCTGTAGGTAGTGTTGTGTACCAAACCGAAAGTAGTTTTTCAGGCAATCACAAACAAATCCAATTTCTTTCAAATATATTTTACTTTGTGTTAAATATTCTGCCACATTCTATGCCATCCTCGTGTGGTATTGAGGTATATAGATCTGTTTCTGTTGTATCCGCTAGGCATGTGTCATGTTTTTCAACTGTGTCCTGTAGGTATGTGTCTATTTATGCAGCTAAGGCTGCAGCAAAGCGTTGATACCAGTGACTATTGGTCTCTATAGAGACTAATCAGGGCCTCATTTCTGGGGTTAGTATTCCTTCAAACACCGTTTGTCAAGCAAATCATTAATTTCTTTAATAAGGAGCAAGTTGATGACGTGACTGGGCCTATTTAAAGCCCTCTTTGCTTCCCGGTTCTTGCTGATAGTTCAGTGTTTGTTCCTGTTCTTAAAGGATAAGTACACTCAAAAAACACAATGAAGTTTAAGTGGAAGCTGTATGCCTAACTTACCTTGTCCCTTTTTTTCTCCCCTAGGTGCCTTCAGAGACTTACTATGCCTCAGGAATGTGCTGGCCATCTTGTGTTATGTCTGCAGTCAGGTAGGCTCCTCCCCTCAAAAATTGGTGGACCTCATTCTAGGCTTGGGTCCATAAAGCATGTGGCAGTTACCTCCATGCTCGCACGTGCCACGAGGCACGACGTTCAGGACATCATAGTGCGCGTAGAGATGTCCGAACTTCGCAAAATCCGGTCCGCTCGAGGATCTGCGAATTTTCGAAAAAATTCGAAAATCCGCGAGCGGACCCATTAAAATGAAAAAAATCCTCGAAAATACAAGAATTCCTCGTAATTTAAAAATTTTTCGAAAATAGTATTTTTGAAAACTTTCTAAAATAGTATTTTCGAAAGTTTTCGAAAATACGAGAAATCCTCATAATTTTGAACATTTTCGAAAATACGTATTTCCGAAAATACGAGAAATCTGCGGTTCAGAAGTTCGGAAGGCGAAAAATCCGCCGTTCACGAACGGGATAAATCCACGGCGGATCCGGGTTCGGATCCGCAAACTGGCCATTGTGACGTGACGTCACCGCGTGCACGCATCATCATGCCGCTCCCGCACTGTTACTAGTGCGTGCTACGTGATGACGTCATTCGAGAGCGCGGTGGGTGGAGATAACTGCTGCATACTTTATGGACCCAAGCCTGGAACGAGGTCCACCAATTCTCGAGGGGAGGAGCTTACCTGACTGCAGACATAACACAAAATGGCCAGCACTTGCCTGAGGCATAGTAAGGCGCTGAAGTTAGAAAAGTTAGGCATACAGCTTCCATTTAAACTTCATTTTTTTTTTAGTGTGCTTATCCTTTAAGCCTACTGTATTTACGTATTCCTTACTGACTGCCTGGTTTTGACCCCTTTGCCTTTTTTCTGGATTCTTGATTTATCTGCCGCTAGCCTCCCAACTTCTGATCGTTCCTGACCATTCTTTTGCCATTGTTGATCACCTTTTGCTGACCCGGACTGTTTGACCATGCTTGTTTGCCGCCTGCCCCGACCAATGCCTGTACCTGGAATTTGCTAGTTTGCCGCCAGCCCTGGCCAACACCTGTACCTGGAACCTGCTTGTTTGTCTGCTGCCTTGGAACACTCTATTCCTTTAGCTTTTGTGCCTCCAGTTTGTTATTTCCCTGCTGCCCTTTCTATATCGTGGGTGTGTTTCTTGTGGGTCCCCTCTCTGGTTCATGACCTGGTGAAGACCGGCAAGCACTCTGTGCTCTGGGAGAGTGTGCTCTGGGAGAGTGTTCTCATAGAATTCCGTCCTGAAGAACAGTAGGCTGCCAGTTTATTTCATATCTGGATTAGGGAGAGAAATTAAAATTAGTTTCTTTTCTCAATTGTTAGAAAATCTACTAAAAACATAAAGTTGTAAGGGGCATTACCATGATCATATATGTATGATCCCCCATACAATACCATTGCGGTAGTATGTTCGTAAAGTTTCAACGCGGCCATACTTTTATGATAACCCTATAGTACCCATTTACTATTCTCTATTCTCTCCTTTTATGCTGGATGTTCTATATACTGTATGTGATTCCCCTTGAGTTGAGTACTGCGTAACTTTATGCTCTGTCTTTTTCCCTTGGTGGTTGGTACACTTTGACATCTTCAGATAGGGTCCTACATGTCCTAGGATTTTTTGTTAATTGTTTTATATATGTTACTTTGTAATATTATATTTATCAATGCTGTGGGTTTTTTTTGCACACAAGTTATTTTGTGTGCACTAGAAAAGAAAATAGAAGCAAAATAGTTCATGGAAGCAAGATGGGAGATCCTAACCAATTAGTAATAGAAAAATCAAAGATTCCTTTGGTTAGACAAAACGTTTACGTTTACATAATACGGGGTGTTCCTACCACTCAAAAAATAGTGTAAGAAGAAGAGAGCACTGGCAGTGGACATCCTTATTTAGTGATATAAAAAGATCCTTTACTGATAATAATTGAGATTTGCCTCTCAGCAAATAAAGTGCAAAATAAAATAAAGAGACAAATTAACTGAAAGGTTACCTTGCAATTGCATACGGTCACCTTGGGACTAGGTCACATGACCTGGCACAGCCTCTTATAATCAAGGCTTTTGGGTCAAATGATGGTCAGGAGGTATAATAGACTTCCGCCATATCTAGTATGGAAAACTTCTTTTGTTGGTATTCATCAAACTCTTTGGCCAGATAGAGTGACAATTTTCATATTATTTTAAACCATAAAAGAATCTTTATCTCCAGTACTTTTACATAAAACACTGTTTATTATCTTTTCAAATTTACTTTTGTCTGGTGATGTGCCGCTGGATTGGAAAAAAGACCAATTGTAATACCAATATTCAAAAAAGGTAGTGTTCACAGCCTGGTAACTATAGACCTGTAAGCCTAACATCAGTGTAGGGAAGGAGCTGGAAACTTTGTTACGGCATCATATGCTTGACTTTGTCTCCAGAACAGATCTAATTGTAGTATTCAGCATGGATTTATGGGAAATTTACTTGTTTTTTATGAAGAAGTGAGTAAGAATTTAGATTCAGGCACAGCTGTGGATGTGGTATGCTTGCATTTTGCTAAAGCTTTTGATACTGTGCCACATAGACGACTAATGTATAAACTGAAAACTGTTGGCCTAGAAAAAAACATTTGTACATGGATAGAGAATTGATTATTGGATCACAAACAGAGAGTGGCAATCGATGGAGCTACATCTATGTGGGTAAAGATCTAAGGGGGTTTATTCAATAAAAGTTCTTATCGTTTAAAATGGTGCTAATTTTGCCCCAACCAATCAGAACTTGTGTAGCATTTGAAAGCTAACACCTGATTGGTTGGGGCAAAATTAGCACCATTTTAAACGATAAGAACTTTTATTGAATAACCCCGTAAGTGCCTTAGGGTTATGTACTGGGGCCACTTCTTTTTAATCTGTTTATAAGTGACTTAGAAGGGCGAATTGAGAGCAAGGTCTCTGTGTTTGCTGATGACACTAAACTATGCAGAGCTTTGGAAACACAAATGATGTGCAATTGCTGCAAGCAGACCTAGATAGATTATCAAAATGAGCAGCAGAATGGCAGATGAGATTCAGTGTTGATAAATGTAAGGTGATGCATTTGGGGTTTAACAATCCTTGTGCCACCTACACCATAAATAACTCTGTGTTAAGTGAATCTCTAATGGAAAAAGATTTGGGGTGTCTGGTAGATAACAGACTTGGCTGTAGCAAATAATACCAGCAACAGCTAGAGCTAGCAAGATATAAAAACATTATTCTCCCTCTTTACAAGGCACTGGTAAGGCCTCATTTTGAATATGCGATGCGGTTTTGGAATCCCATAATCTTGGAAATGAAAGAAGTTCAGAGAAGGGAAACTAAAATAATAAAGGGAATGGAGAGGCTTGACTATGCAGGCAGATTAGAAGTTAGGGCTGTTTACATTGGAGAAGCGACGCTTGCGTGGGGATATGATCACTTTATACAAGTATATTTATGGGCCATACAATGAATTCTCTGGTGCATTGTTTACTAATTGGTCATATCAGAGGACTCGTGAACATCCTTTAAGATTAGAAGAAGTTTCATCTTCAGGTTAGGAAAGGTTTCTTTACAGTGAGAACAGTGAAACTGTGGAACTGTCTTCCAGCACATGTGGTAATGGCAAGTTCATTGAATAGCTTTAAAAGTGTGATAGGTAAGTTTCTTTATTCAACCTCAATTACTATGTAATAGTAACAGCTGTTAAGAAACATACAAACACCAGTGTGTGCCTATGTCACAATGATACATGTCTGACCCACTTTGTGCTCTCTCTATAATAAATGACTGAATCTCTTTCTATCTGCAGGTGGGATGTTATTTTCCTGGTCTTAAAGCAATTCTGTGTTTTAACACAACAGTACAGTACAGTGCAGTATCTACGTATATAGATACTAATTAATCATTTACTGGATTATAAAATATAGTAAGGTTTGATACTGCACACCTACACCTGATTCCTTCTATTTGTAATATGAATATAGAAAGGAAATAGTGGTGACAGCTCTGTTGGCCACATTGTGGATTTCTTTATTGGTAGTGCAAACACAGCCAAGGTATGGTGACCACATAGTAAATTCCCCCTGCCCACAGTTGAGCTGTGTGATAACTAGATGTGCCAATGTCACAGCAGTTAGAATTGCATTGTAGAATGAAGCTATTTAAACCATTAGTTGTCTGTTTAACCCTTTCAGTAGAGGTTTATCCCTTTTCGGTCAAAAGCATATTTACTTAGGAGCGCTAACATTAGCGTTTTTACATCGCCTGACTTCGCAGTGGCAACTGTGTTTGTGTATGGTGATTTGCCTCTATTGCCATATATCGATCACTATAAATCATTGTAATAATGTGGCAAAAGAGAGAAATGTTAATACAATAAAGGGTTAAACAATCAGGGAATGTTCAGTGGAAAATATTAATATTTTAAAAATTATTAGTTTATATTATCCATACCTAGTTATTCTACATGTCCTCTCCCATTTTGAAAAATCAGTTGATTTCATACCCTTTGCTGTTCCCTGCTGTTGACATTAGTGAGCTGACATTTTAGGTTCTAATGGTCCTTCTTCTTCCCAGGATGCACCACATCCTTGGAATATTCCTAACAGTAATTTCTACTGATTGGCTGTTGGATGGGTCAAACATGCTCAGATTTCTACTGAGCAACTGAATCAACCCAGGTGCTGGGTCAAGGGCAAGAGCATAACGGTCTCTATTAGGGGTCCTGCAAACAGGAAGTCAGTATTTCTGAAGTATTTATTTATACACAGACAAAATGATGAATGGGCAGGTTAAGGTCATTGGGATGGAAAAATACTGCTCTTTTTTCTTAAAAGCATATTTATTTCCACTGAGCTTCCCCTTTAAGCCAGTCAACTGAAAATTAGTGAAAATCTTAAAACAACTTTATAAATTCCCCCCTAAGCATCTGAATGGAAATGTAGCAACTGTACCTTTAACCCCTTACCTGCTAATGATAACCCCTTACCTGCCAATGAACCAGCACCTTTAACAATCGTTAAACCGATTGTTAATTAACGTCTACGATTAATGCAATCGTAGATTTACGATTTAACAATAAACTATCTGGGGCACTGTTCCCCAATAGAACATGTCAGAATACCAATAGAACATGTCAGAGTATCAATAGAACATGTCAGAGTATCAATAGAACATGTCAGAGTATCAATAGAACATGTCATGAGGACATGAAGAAAAGAAGTTTAGTCTTCAAGTTTGCACTGTGAGAACAGTAAAACTATGGACCTGTTTTCCATTGGACATGGTGATGGCAGGTTCATTGGATAGTTTAAAAAGAAAGCTTGGTGAGTTTCTAATAACAAGGAATGTTGCAAGTTACTGGTATTGATACATAAAGTAGAGTTGATCCAGGGATATTTCCGTTTGCCACTTGGTGTCAGGAAGGAATTCTGGTATGTTTTTTGCCTGCCTCTGGATCAACAGCTGGGCAGGAAATGTGGGTATTGGTGAGTGGGTTGGACTGGATCAGGGGTGGGCAATTAAATCTCACAAGGGGCCACATGATGAACTTGGATTGTTGTGAAAGGGCCGGACAAAAAGGTTTGACTCAATTCTCATTATAGAGATACCAAACCTAGATTTTATAAATAGATTTAATTAATATATCTGGTTCATTGGATAGTTTTTGATTATTTGCTGCAATTTTTAATGGTAGGTGTGTAATATTTTAGATCCATTCCATTAAATCAATTAATCAGGTTATTGTTTTAAAAAAAAATCAAATAAAATGAATTGTCCAGCCTGAGACAATAAATTAATATTGAGATTTTGTTTGGGGTACAGGTCTAGTATTGAGGGGCCAGTCAGGGGCAGCCCATGGGCCACATGTGGCCCCCGGGCCTTTCTTTGCCCAGGCTTGGACTGGATGGACAAATGTCTTTATTCAACCTCAAATACTAAATACTACTAGAACTACAGTACGCATTATCTATGCAAAATAAAAGGTACAATGACATCCACTTGCATCTGTGTCTTTATGCACATGCGATCACGATGTGTAATGGACGCAGTGTCAGACCGGGCCACCTTTACCTTTAAGACCCAAACACGTATTAAATATATATGTTGCAGTGCTAAGTACCATTGCATTATATACAAACTGTATCAGCCTGCATCATGCTTCTAAAGAAAATACTAACAACCTTTTATTGTGTACATATTATCAGGCCTATGTAATAAAAGTTCTTATACTAAAATTGGTTGTGGAAAAATTTGCACCATTTTTAACGATAAGAACTTTTAATACATAGGCCTGTATGTGTGTTTGGGTCTTAAAGGCAAAAGTGGGAACCCTAGTTGGAAGAGTGATTTTCTTTATGCTAAACTTCCCACAGGCAGCCCACCAATAATTCTTATTAATATGTACATTTATATAAACAACATGGTGCAGAGATGCAAGTGGCATACCCTCCAACATTCAACTTTAATACATACAATTATAGAGCATGGTGCAGTGCTGCAGGTGAAGGATAATATAATGACCCTGATCTTAGCACAGCTCTGTGCAATGCATTTCTCTGTGTAATGCATTTCCTAGCTTGTTTTATACAGACAGCTGAATCAAAAACACTCTTCCTACCCTCCAACATTCCCTTTAATACGGTACACTGATGAGAAATGCATTGCACAGAGCTGTGCTAAGTTCAGGTTCACTTTTCTATCCTCCCCCTACACTTCTGCACCATGGGGTTCCCAATAAAAACACACTCTTCCTACCCTCCAACATTCCCCTTTAAGAAGCTACACTTTCCACTAATATTACTACAGCTGACAGGGAGAGCTAGAGACCTTCACACTATGGGCCATATTTATAAAGGTGTGGTATCGCCTTCTTTAGCGATCGTTATGGCGATCATCAATTTATGATCACTATCGTAAATCTTGTAAATGTACGCTAGCCAACGTAAATCTACGCCCGCCTGTAGTATATCATTACGGTGGTTTATTACCACATGTTATGGTATACTAATGCCACAGTTTTTAAATATGGCCCTCCAACACTTAAACAATACATTGCAGGTGAAACATACAAAGACACAGGTCTGTAACTGTGAATAGTGCACGTTTATTGCAAAACATGCATTCTACATGATTCTGACCCACTTGTCCTTCCTCAAGTGCTTGAGTGGGTCTGAAACATGTAGCACGCATGTTTTGCAATAAACGTGCAATATTCACAGCTACAGACCTGTGTCTTTGTATGTTTCACCTGCAATTTATTGTTTATATATCGGATTCGGTGGAGTGAAAGCCATAGGTGAGACATACTTTATTTCATATTCGGAGACACTAGATACTCAGACCTATATACTTCACACTACAACACTGCTAGTAGGAAAGGGTTAATCAGCTGCACCACCAATTTGAATATTGATGATTTAATATATTCCTACATCATAGGGGTTAAGGGGTGGGAGTGGAAATCACACAGGTGCAGAAAATGTAATCAAGGTAAAAGTACGGGCAGGTTAAGGGAAAATGTCAGCTTCAGATTTGGGGAACAAACAGAACCTAAAATGAGCTCATAGAGGTAAAGAAAAGGCCGCTGAGTGGAACCTTCCATGCTGAGAAGGATGCTGAGGCAAGTACTTTCTAACTTAAACTTTGATTTTTTGGATTTAGTTCTCCTTTAAGTATGCCTCGGAGAAATGTTTAAAATCCATTTAGTAAAGAAAACCACTTGAAGTTTTCTCAGCTTTATATATTTTTTAACCCTTTACATCTACATTTTGAAAATAATTTGGACCCAACTTATTCAAATATACATTTTTTTTATTTTTTTTCCCATGTGTTCAAAAAAACCAAAACTTTCCCTTTAAATACCAAAAAATGTGTGTAAGAACTGTGTGAACTCTGGAACAGAGGGGTGATTTTTATGTCTTAATGTTACTTTGCTACAGGTCAACCCGTAGTTGTCCAGCCCCAGTGTGCTTGACGGCCCTTGGATGGTCATTACTCAGTATTTCTAATCTCAATGCCTATCTTCCAAACACAGTCATACTGTAAGCACCAGGCAGTTTTATTGCTCTGCATTTCTGCTCCCTGACACAGTCCCCTTGTACGTCACTGTACAGCCCAGCTAGTTTCATTTATAGGGAACACTGACATGAAAATATTGTGTTCAGGGATAAAGAATTGGTTTACTGCTGAGAACTGACTGGTCTGGCACAACAAAAGGCACCTGGTTGGTTCTGTAATGTGGCATCACACAGAGGATCCACACACTGCTTCCCCTCCTCTGATGCCTGGTAGGGAGGAGGCTGAGCTGTAGCACTTGCTGAGAGGACTGGAGCTGGAAGCATTTAAAGACTGAGAGGAGCTGCCTTACTGAATCACTTGGATATCTGGATCATGCTAGGGGGAAATCCCTGGATCTGAATGAAATTGGCAGGCAAACTGAACTCATCCTATATCTCATTATAGTACAAAGCTGTCTTTCCCCTTCTTCAAATGGTCCAGAATAACATGTCTAAGACCTGTTCAGCATCACAGCAAGAGATTCATATGGACTCTCTGGAGAACCCCTCTGTACAGGTAATTTACTGTTTGACCCAAACCCAAAGAATGGCCCCTTTGCCTTATACTATAGTCTGGGGGTTGTTTAAGAAAACTTGGAATGTTTCTTTACTGTTGTATAACTTATACTTAGCGTATTGGGAGAATCGCCCTATAGAGGGGGTATCAGGATTATCATTCTAATATTGCCTTTCTATGTAATGGTAGATACAAAATCCAGGGAATGACTAGGAATCTGTCCCATGCACCTGTTCTATTGTTTTTCTATATATTCTAGATAATAAAAGGCTATTTGCAGGTTTCAGTGGTGCACTTCCATGTGAAACAACTGGATATTACCTGTCCCTATGAATATATGGCTGCTCACATGCGTTCATGTGTGCTGGGATTGCGCAATGTTGTTTGGGTTGCAGATAATGTGTTAAACAGAGGGGTTGATCACAATAACAAATAAAAAAGGATAAGTAGAGATACTGCATGATGCTAATTACTATAATTAGTTAACAGACCACAGAGAATTTCTATACCTGCAGGTCAGAATAGAAAATGCATTGAATGTATAGTAACTTTTTAAACGTCCTGTTATGATTTTAGGTTTGCAAATGTACATTGAATGCAGAATTACACTACATTTATATAGCGCCAACATCTTCCGTAGCGCTTTAGAATTACATGTATTTATTTACATCAGGCCCTGCCACGAAGAGCTTACAATCTAAGCACATTCATTTGACACATACAACCTATCAGTATGTCTTTATGATTGTGTTTTCGATTGGTCTTTTAATGGGCAGAATTTCGGGACAAAATCAGCTGTAGGATGAACACACATTAACTGTAACATTACTGGTACATTGCATTTGTATTCAAGTTACATATCAACATCAATAGCAATGGAACAGGTTCTAAGCTAAGTTATAGAGTTTGTTGGGGTAACAACAAAATAGCTACTATTTTGACCAAGGTGTGTAACCATGGTCATGTGTGGATTTATATCATAGTCTCTTTGGGATCATTTAAGTAAAATAATACTTCCCAACATTGGGGAAGGGACCAGCTCCTATATAAGGTGAAGCCTGTTAAAGATCTGTCCAACCCTGCACCTGGACCTCCCAATTACACAAATGCTCCTGGAATCCCCCCCCCCCCCTCCAAAGAGAAGAGAAGTTCTGCAAGGATCCAGACTGAGGTATGGGATGGAGCTGGACCATACCAATAATGGAAGTTTTACAAGAAATCAAGTAAATCCCTGGGGTGAAGAACCAATGGTTTAGGTCCTCACCCTAGGAACATGTAATAGAAGGCACAAGGGAGGGGGATGGTTTGGAGGGTATTATTACTCTTTAAAGGAGGTATTATTACTCTTCTAGGTCTGCTAGGAGAACAATAAACCCTCAACAGAAATATGAATGGCTGTGCAGTGTATTACAGCAATTATGTTGATGATTTGTAACTGGTCAATGTGTTTACAATTCAGGATTAGTAAATTATTAATTAACAATATACAGGAAGATGCAATAAAAGTTCTTATAGTTTAAAATGGTGCTAATTTTGCCCCAACCAATCAGATCTTATTTAACATTTGTAAGCTAACATTTGATTGGTTGGGGCAAAATTAGCACCATTTTAAACTATAAGAACTTTTATTGAATAACCCTCATTTTTAAAACCATGACCTTAATACGAGATGTTTAATTGAGTTTCCATATGTCACCTACAATTGGTGGAAAGTAGAGATGGACAAACTTTCGAAAGTTCATTCCGTTTTCAAACTTCAAACTACAGTATATGGAAAGTTTGAAAGTTCGAAAACAGACCCATTAAAGTCAATGGGAGTCAAATAGTTTGAAAAGTTCGAATGAAATACAATTAAAATATCAATGGTAACGTAATGTAAATGGCTGTGGGACCTGGGAAATAGTCTGGGGAAAAATAGATTTTACTCTCACGTGCGCTACTTTCGAGCTCTCGAACATTTGATAATTATTCCATAAACGACTAGCAGATTCAATAATTTGATATTTACTCGCGTATTGGTATAATAGACATTTTACTTGCAGATTCAATAATTCGATATTTACTCACGTATTGGTATAATAGACATTATATGCCCATTATATTATAATATGCCTTGAGCATTCGAACGTTCAATAATTATTGAAAGTCCGGAAGTTATCGAAAGTCCGAGAAATTCAGGTCCAGGATAGTTCAAGTAGTCCGAGTCCGTTCGAACTCGAATAGTTTGGCTCGAACTATTCGAGTTCTAGTCCATCTCTAGTGGGAAGTCGATTTTTCAATCACAGAGCTGAAATAAGCTGTGAACTGCTGTGCTGTTTAAGTGCACTATTGATGTGTATCTGCAAGTTACCGTATGTTCTATGAGATTCCTAAGTTATTATTCATCTTCGGCAGCAGAACAAATTGAATTGTCGGCATGGCAACCACTACTTGATATTTTATCTGTAGGCTGTAGAATGCTTAAAATAAACGCCCTCATGTATGTTATAATGTGCACTGCCAAAACTAAGCATCTCTATAGGACACCTGCATTGAATTGTGGTAAATTGTCAAATTACAAGAACCCTTGAACACTCCTTAATGGAAACTGTAGCAAAAATATAATGTGAATGAAATCTACAATTAAGATGAATGGATTCTATTGGGCGATGCACCAAGCGCCACTATAGGCAACCCGTTGCAAACAGCCCGGCGATGTTATATGCCGATAGTGGCGCTTGGAACATCGCTACCTGGTGCTTTTCTATACTGTCACTTTTAATGTCAGCTATTAGCTGGCATTTAAAGTGCCCCAATAAAATGCAGATTTCGGCATATAACATCGCTTGCGGCTGCGAGGTTAACTTTTGCGTTAGCCATGCAGCTGCCGCAAGGAAGGAGTTTAAGTCACGCTACCTGATTTAACATAGCGTGGCAGCAGAGCCAAATACATAGTTAGGCATGCACAGTGAATTCTCTAGTTTTCCAGAAACAAATGAGATCTAACTTTGCAAATTACAAAATCTGGTTACTAGTAAGAATGGGGTTGTCATCTGAGGTTTCTTTAACCACTAGCAAACCCCATATCATTTAAAGAATCACAAATCCACAAAGGCCACTTGTATGGAGACCACAGTTCCCCTTTAAAACTCACAGTACAGCGCAGCCTTTCAAGCCAAAGTTTATACTTAAAGGGCATCTCCACTGGTAAAATATATTTTTTGTATTCAGTTTTTCAGTTTTGTTGAAGAACAGGAGGTAAGGGAGCTGTGTCTTACCTCCCGTTCTTCAATAAAACCTGCAGGAGCCGAGAATGAAGTTAGAAAACTTAAAAAACTCGAGAGATCAGGTAAGTTCTTTAACCTCGTTCCTGGCTCCTGAATGTTTTATTGAAGAATGGGAGGTAAGACACAACCCCTTTACCTCCTGTTCTTCAATCAAACAGAATATAAAAAATTTAATTTACCAGTGGAGATATCCTTTAAGCTTTATCTTAATATGGTTATGCTCTAGCTGCCATAATTTAATTTGTCAGCTATTCTGTCATCTTACCAGTAGGTGTCACTGTTTCTTTAATGGATATTTATAAATTCCCCCTTTCTAGAAAAAAATAAAAAAACTTCTGGCACCCCCAGTTTTCTAGTAGGATAGCACATTCCAAGGTCATGTGTGTCTCTAGAGAGAGGGAAGGAAAGCTACAAGGATGAACCTGAGACTTCTAGGAGGGGTAAGACCATGGGGGAATCCTCTCATAGTGACCATCCAGTGTAGCTTAGCCTGTGTTATAGGGGTGGGTGAGCACCCACTTAGTGCCAGTTAGGATAGCTGAGCAGCCCAAAGCTCCAACAGGAGGTTAGTGGGTTAGTACCCTGGTTGTACCCAGGTAGATGCCTGGCAACCAAGCACAGGGCTCTGAGAGCTAAGAAGGGTTTGTTCTTTCAGAGAGGAACCCCAATCCCACTGATAGTGTTCAGCAGCCCATTTGGTTGGTGAGATCTATATTTATTGTGTTATACGTTTATAATTATTTCTGCAAATAATTCATGTTTCACTTTGGTGACACTGTGATATTATAACAATATATTAGTCCTGCTACATTTCTGCTCTGTCAAATAAATATCCCATCTAAAGAATTCCTGGCGCCCATTTATTATTCTCTTATACAGCACCATTTATACATTCTGTGATCCTCTCTAAATAAAATGCCCTGCCCTGAATGTGAGTCCTAGGTGTAGCCTATGCTGTAGACTAGCCTAGCATACCAAGAGTTATATAACCCATCCTGGTACTTAACTGTAACTAAAGTGCTACATACAAAAGAGATATAGTTAGTTTACCTGTAGGAGTTGTCGACCACCTCAACACCCTGGTGGTCTTAGATACTGTATACCATCATTAAGGTACAGTACACAGTATCTAGGGATCTACATACTTTATACCTTGAAGTTGAAGAGTAATGTATGTGGGAATATTACAGTATTTGCTGTCAATTAAAAGAACAATAATTGCTGGGAATCCTCTACAAGCTACTAGTGAAGTCAGTAGAACATTCTCTTGTACACCACGGGAATATTTACTTTGATGGGATTGGGACAGACAGGATTTTATGCAGAAAAAGATCGCTAACGTTGTTACCTGTCACAAACCAGGCAGTTAATCACGGCGACTGTGAACAAGAGGGATAATTACTCAATTAAAGATGGAAAATGTCCTAGAATCTTTCATTCTGAGGATAGAGAAGAAACTGCTTGTGTGTAGCATCTGCTCACGAAATAACCCTGTTAATCTAATCATATTTAATTTCCAGATATTCGTTACAGGGTTTGCGTTAATACATCATTTATTCAATCACTCCTATCACTTTATTGCAGATTGACTGTTTTTCTCCCATGAGCCAAGAGACAGCCAGGTTCAGTTACTTTGACAGAATGCCTTAAGGTTTATTTTCCTACATTACATAGAAATTGTGTAGAGCAGCTGACTAAATGACGATACCTACTAGAGCAGTGATGATGAACCTTGGCACTCCAGATGTTTTTGAAACTTCAGCTCCAATCATGCCTTAGTTGCATTCTGCAACTAGTTTGGAGGCATACACCTCACCATGGCAATTTCAACACTTCCCCATACCTCCCTCCTAGCCCACCCTGCCCCCAGGGGTCCAGGAGAAGTTTCCCGGGAATTGAAATTGCTGGGGTGGGATATCTACACAAAGCTGAAAGTTGAGGTCCAGACTTTTAAAGGGGAATTGTGGTCTCCAAACAAGTTAAGTTAAGTAAATAAAAGGCCAGTTTCCTACCTTTAAAACGAGCCATCAACCACCTCTCTACGTGCCCCACAGCCCAAGATATACAGAAATGAATGACCAGAAAGTTTATGGGTGGGAAGCTGACTTGTGACATTCCGGAGGCTTCTCCTGCACAGTGCCGCTGGCGAGCACAGCCTCAGACTCCCTCAGTGTGTGAGGGAGACAGGAAGTCCCTCCTCCTCCCTGCTGTGTGAAGTCCCGACAGAGTAGGTAAGGGAATCTACATCCCTTCTCTCCCACCATGTGAAAACAGCCTTTTCAGGCTGAGTTCTCACTGAAAAGACTGATCCCACAGAGTTTTCTGTAGGGGGGGTTGGGGGGTCTGAGTAACCCACGGCACCCGCAAGTGGCGGGGATTAGACACCCGTGAGTGGGTGGGACTTAGACGTCAGCGAGTGGGCGGGGCCATGGCACCTGCGAGTGGGCGGGGCACACGGGGCTGTAATATAATGGGCCATGGGGGGCCTGTAACTGGAGGGACCATGGGGTTCATAAGTGGGAGGGACCAGGGGGGCTGCAAAGGGGAGGAGGAGACACAGGACAGATTGACTGACATAGTTTCAGAGCAGGAAGCCGGAAGTGCAGGGGACCCGGTGATGCTGCTGCCATATCACACACATAAATGTAAATATCTTCAAAACTATGCAAAATAAACAATGGAAATAAATTGCAAAAATTCTCAGGGGAGCAATTCCTATCAATTTACCTCAAGTCATTTTTGGACCACACAGCGGATGTTTTCTTTATACGTGCGATCGAGGAGGGGAGAAGGGCCCAGCCTCCAATGTCACAGGGGGACCTGATCCCGTAGTTACACCCCTGCAATTGTATATATAATAATATTGAGAATTGAGATAAAAAGTGCTGTAAAGTTCATTCACTACTTCTTTCATATATTGGCACCAATAACAATCTTTGTGCACTCAGGCTGTTTATTTGATACTAGTGAAAAAACAGACAATAGTAATAGTATAGTAATAGTTGTAGAATAATGAATAAAGTAAATAATTACATTGAAATCAATGTTTGGTTTTTATTTTCGTGGAAACAGTATGATAGCAACACCTAATGCCATAGATTTCCTTGTACGCAAGATTTGTGGTAAAGAAGGTTCTCCCATCATAAGGCTCCTCTGTAAAGCAGATACCCAGATCAGATGTAAATCCGCACTTCCTTTGTGGTAACAGGTATCAAACAAATTGACCGCTGATTGTTCTGCAGAGAAATGTTTAGAAAGTGCACTGTAATTGTAAACTGCCACAGTAATGTTGGTCAATGTTTTCCCAATCAATTACAGTTGGTGATTGGTCGATGCAAGTAAAATGTCTATATAGCAATACGCAAGTAAATATCGAATTATCGAATATGCGTGTAAAATGTCTATTATACCAATACGCGAGTAAATATCGTTTATGGGATAGAGATCAAATGTTCTAACATGAGAGCTCAAAAGTGAGAGTAAGATCAATTTTTCGAAAGTCCTGGATATCCGAACGTGTTTCCCCAGACCATTTCCCAGGTCCCACAGCCATTTACCATTGATATTCTAATTGTATTTAATTTGAACTTTTCAAACTATTTGACTCCTATTGACTTTAATGGGTCCATTTTCGAACTTTCCATATAGTTCAAAAACGGACCGAACTTTCGAAAGTTCAGCCATCTCTACCCTGCAGTCTATTTTCCTACCAGCATAAATTCCATGCAGCCTACCAACAATGCTTTGGCTTCAATTCCGTTCCTAGTAAAAGACAACATTTCAAAATGTACCTGGGTACTTTATGCTCTGGTGTGTTTAGCTCTGGTGTGTTGGTGGACTAATGTTCTACTTTTAGAAACACACTGTCCATGAGGTTACAGATTCAAATCCCCAAATTTACTAGCTGAATATGGTTGTTAGGGATTTATTATTGTTGCTAATCATCATATCTAATAAACATGCATTTTGGTTAACAACAATGGGAATGATACAATAAAAGTTTGTTTGAGCCATTAAAGGGTATGTCCACCCTTCTAAAAAGTTTTTTACATAACATTCCCCTGTCCCCCCAGCCCCAACCGCTCTATTTGTATTATCAGAAAATGCCCAAAACATTCTTCAATAAATCTGTTGTATTCAATTAGATCAACTGGACTTGAAGTTTAGTTCTTGAAGACGTTTCGCTAGTCATCCGACTGGCTTTCTCAATTCAGAATGACTTGTACAAGAATCTGTGGCAATTATGTACCCTGGAAAATCCCAATTAGCATATCACAGCCAGGTGTTAAGGGCGTGATTAGATAGTGGCTAAGAGGTGTTATAGGAACGCCCAGAGTAAGGTGTCAAAACAGCATTGTACATGGCAGATAGATGGTGTTGAACCCCCCCACCTCTATTTAGGCTTGGTTTCTTTATTTTCACATAAATGGCCTCCTTAACACCTCTCTTGAACTAGTCACGTTCCTTTGCCAATATGTTAACATTACAATCTTCAAAGGTATGTCCTTTATCCTTAAGATGCAGGTAACCATCTGTCTGCCATGTACAATGCTGTTTTGACACCTTACTCTGGGCGTTCCTATAACACCTCTTAGCCACTATCTAATCACGCCCTTAACACCTGGCTGTGATATGCTAATTGGGATTTTCCAGGGTACATAATTTATTTAACTGCAATACCCAGTAAAAAAGAATCTGATTGGTTGCTGCAAATTGATGCAAAACAGCAATGTTTTGCACCTCCTTATGCATCAGTCCCTATGTTTACAATTAAAATAGTCACATTTTTAAAAAGGGAATCTTTGTATTTCTCCAGGGATGATCTGACTGGAGGGATTTCTATAATGTATTATTTACCACGTTGATCTCAATTTTATCTCTGTGTAGGAACAATTTAGAAAGTGATACGTTGTTTTATTAAAGGGTGTGTCTACCCCCCAAAAGTTTTTTGAGGGTGGACATACCCTTTAAAGGGTATGTCCACCCAAAATAAATTTTTTTTTATATAAGATTCCCCAAGGGCTCCCAGCCCCAACCGCTATATTTGTATCTTTAGAAAGCCCCCCAAACTCTACTTACCTCCCCTCTTTCCTCCGCCGCGCTCCCGGCCCTCTGCTTGTGAGAAAATGCAAGCAGAGGGGCGGGACCTGCAGCCGTGTCTGGGATTGGCTGAGCGGCAGCCAATCACGGACCCGGCTGCCGGCAGCTTACTTCGCCGGAGGAAAGAGGAGAGGTAAGTAAAGTTTGGGGAGCTTTCTAAAGATCAATAGAGGCGGATGGGGCTGGGAGCCCTTGGGGAATCTTATATATTAACATTTTACGCTAGGGGAGGGAATCGGGAGGGAGGGGGAGAAGGACTGCAGTACGCATGCCAAACTTCTCCCGGAGGCCAGGTAGGAGGCAGAGTCCTATATGACTCTGCTAGCCTCCTGGTGGGCAGTTTTTGGGACTTTGGGGGGGGGGACTACAGGAGAACCCTATGGAGCTGGGATGTGAGGTAAGGATTAGACTACACTACATGGTGGGGCCAGTAGTTGGGGGGATATAGTTTTGGGGTGGACATGCCCTTTAATCATTTTCGGGAACTTTCATAGAGATACAATAAAATGACCTATGGCAATGTACCTGTGCTCGTTTGTGTCATATATTAACCAACAGAGCGCTAAGTTGCAAGCTTTTATGTCCAGATTGATAAAGCATTTATTTTTACGTTAAAAAGTAGTGCAACATAAAATGAGCATAAAACCCTTGCTAATCCGACAGTACATCAGTTAGCATGGGTTTTCAGCTCATCTAGGGAATATCCCAAATTTTTAACCTAATGAACTCCTTATCCCCACCCAATAAAAGTATTCAAGGTGAGGATTGATAATGATATGTCCAGGAACAGACATTGGAGTAGAGATGTCCGAACTTCGCAAAATCCGGACCGCTCGAGGATCCACGAATTTTCGAAAAAATTTGAAAATTCGAAAATCCGCCAGCGGACCCATGAAAATGAAAAATATCCTCAAAATTACGAGATTTCTCGTATTTTCGAAAATTTTCGAAATTACGTGGTTTCACGTATTTTCGAAAATTTGCGAAAATACGAGAACGCGTCATTTCGAAAAATTAGCGAAAATATGTATTTCCGAAAAATACTAGAAGACTCGTAATTTGAAAATTTTCGAAAATACATATTTGCGGAAATAAGAGATATCCTCGTATTTTCGAAAATTACGAGAAATCCGCGGTACGGAAGTTCGGAAGGCGGAAAACCCGGAAAAATCCGCCGTTCGCCAACGGGATAAATCCGCGGAGGATCCGGGTTCGGATCCGCGAACTGATAGCAAAGAAGAAACATGGGACTGTAAATATTTAGAGACCCAAATGCTGGGTTTGCCATGTATCCCTAGTACCTCTGTTCATAATCAAAGCCAACACAAATAAAATGAATTGTCCAGCCTGAGACAATAAATTATATTGAGATTTTGTTTGGGGTACAGGTCTAGTATTGAGGGGTCCAGTCAGGGGCAGCCCATGGGCCACATGTGGCCCGGGCCTTCTTTTTGCCCAGGCTTGGACTGGATGGACAAATGTCTTTATTCAACCTCAAATACTAAATACTACTAGAACTACAGTACGCATTATCTATGCAAAATAAAAGTACAATGACATCCACTTGCACTGTGTCTTTATGCACATGCGATCACGATGTGTAATGGACGCAGTGTCAGACCGGGCCACCTTTACCTTTAAGACCCAAACACGTATTAAATATATATGTTGCAGTGCTAAGTACCATTGCATTATATACAAACTGTATCAGCCTCTGCATCATGCTTCTAAAGAAAAATACTAACAACCTTTTATTGTGTACATATTATCAGGCCTATGTAATAAAAGTTCTTAACAAAATAGGTTGTGGAAAAATTTGCACCATTTTTAACGATAAGAACTTTTAATACATAGGCCTGTATGTGTGTTTGGGTCTTAAAGGCAAAAAGTGGGAACCCTAGTTGGAAGAGTGATTTTCTTTATGCTAACTTCCCACAGGCAGCCCACCAATAATCTTATTAATATGTACATTTATATAAACAACATGGTGCAGAGATGCAAGTGGCATACCCTCCAACATTCAACTTTAATACATACAATTAAGAGCATGGTGCAGTGCTGCAGGTGAAGGATAATATAATGACCCTGATCTTAGCACAGCTCTGTGCAATGATTTCTCTGTGTAATGCATTTCCTAGCTTGTTTTATACAGGACAGCTGAATCAAAACACTCTTCCTACCCTCCAACATTCCTTTAATACGGTACCTGATGAGAAATGCATTGCACAGAGCTGTGCTAAGTTCAGGTTCACTTTTCTATCCTCCCTACACTTCTGCACCATGTGGTTCCCAATAAAAAAAACACTCTTCCTACCCTCCAACATTCCCCTTTAAGAAGCTACACTTTCCACTATATTTACACAGCTGACAGGGAGAGCTAGAGCCTTCACACTATGGGCCATATTTATAAAGGTGTGGTATGCCTTCTTTAGCGATCGTTATGGCGATCATCAATTTATGATCACTATCGTAATCTTGTAAATGTACGCTAGCCAACGTAAATCTACGCCCGCCTGTAGTAATCATTACGGTGTTTTATTACCACATGTTATGGTATACTAATGCCACAGTTTTAAATATGGCCCTCAACACTTAAACAATAATGCAGGTGAAACATACAAGACACAGGTCTGAACTGTGAATAGTGCACGTTTATTGCAAAACATGCATTCTACATGATTCTGACCACTTGTCCTTCCTCAAGTGCTTGAGGGTTGAAACATGTAGCACGCATGTTTTGCAATAAACGTGCATATAACAGCTACAGACCTGTGTCTTTGTATGTTTCACCTGCAATTTATTGTTTATATATCGGATTGGTGGAGTGAAAGCCATAGGTGAGACATACTTTATTTCATATTGGGAGACACTAGATACTCAGACCTATATAATTCACACTACAACACTGCTAGTAGGAAAGGGTTAATCAGCTGCACCACCAATTTGAATATTGATGATTTAATATATTCCTACATCATAGGGGTTAAGGGTGGGGAGTGGAAATCACACAGGTGCAGAAAAGAAATGTAATCAAGGTAAAAGTACGGGCAGGTTAAGGGAAATGTCAGCTTCAGATTTGGGGAACAAACAGAACCTAAAATGAGCTCATAGAGGGAAAGAAAAGGCCGCTGAGTGGAACCTTCCATGCTGAGAAGGATGCTGAGGCAAGTACTTTCTAACTTAAACTTTGATTTTTGGATTTAGTTCTCCTTTAAGTATGCTCGGAGAAATGTTTTAAAATCCATTTAGTAAAGCAAACCACTTGAAGTTTTCTCAGCTTTATATATTTTTAACCTTTACATCACATTTTGAAAATAATTTGACCCCATATTCAAATATACATTTTTTTTATTTTTTTCCCATGTGTTCAAAAAAACCAAAAACTTTCCCTTTAAATACAAAAAAATGTGTGTAAGAACTGTGTGAACTCTGGCACGAGGGGTTTTATGTTTAATGTTACTTTGCTACAGGTCAACCCGTAGTTGTCCAGCCCCCGTGTGCTTGACGGCCCTTGGATGGTCATTACTCAGTATTTCTAATCTCAATGCCTATCTTCCAAACACAGTCATACTGTAAGCACCAGGCAGTTTTATTGCTCTGCATTTCTGCTCCCTGACACAGTCCCCTTGTACGTCACTGTACAGCCCAGTAGTTTCATTTATAGGGAACACTGACATGAAATTGTGTTCAGGGATAAAGAATTGGTTTACTGCTGAGAAAGACTGGTCTGGCACAACAAAAGGACCTGGTTGGTTCTGTAATGTGGCATCACACCAGAGGATCCACACACTGCTTCCCCTCCTCTGATGCCTGGTAGGGAGGAGCTGAGCTGTAGCACTTGCTGAGAGGACTGGAGCTGGAAGCATTTAAAGACTGAGAGGAGCTGCCTTACTGAATCACTTGGATATCTGGATCATGCTAGGGGGAAATCCCTGGATCTGAATGAAATTGGCAGGCAAAATGAACTCATCCTATATCTCATTATAGTACAAAGCTGTCTTTCCCCTTCTTCAAATGGTCCAGAATAACATGTCTAAGACCTGTTCAGCATCACAGCAAGAGATCATATGGACTCTCTGGAGAACCCCTCTGTACAGGTAATTTACTGTTTGACCCAAACCCAAAGAATGGCCCCTTTGCCTATACTATAGTCTGGGGGTTGTTTAAGAAAACTTGGAATGTTTCTTTACTGTTGTATAACTTATACTTAGCGTATTGGGAGAATCGCCCTATAGAGGGGGTATCAGGATTATCATTCTAATATTGCCTTTCTATGTATGGTAGATACAAAATCCAGGGAATGACTAGGAATCTGTCCCCTGCACCTGTTCTATTGTTTTTTCTATAATTCTAGATATAAAAGGCTATTTGCAGGTTTCAGTGGTGCACTTCCATGTGAAACAACTGGATATTACCTGTCCCTATGAATATATGGCTGCTCACATGCGTTCATGTGTGCTGGGATTGCGCAATGTTGTTTGGGTTGCAGATATGTGTTAAACAGAGGGGTTGATCACAATAACAAATAAAAAGGATAAGTAGAGATACTGCATGATGCTAATTACTATAATTAGTAACAGACCACAGAGAATTTCTATACCTGCAGGTCAGAATAGAAAATGCATTGAATGTATAGTAACTTTTTAAACGTCCTGTTATGATTTTAGGTTTGCAAATGTACTTGAATGCAGAATTACACTACATTTATATAGCGCCAACATCTCCGTAGCGCTTTAGAATTACATGTATTTATTTACATCAGGCCCTGCCACGAAGAGCTTACAATCTAAGCACATTCATTTGACACATACAACCTATCAGTATGTCTTTATGATTGTGTTTCGATCGTCTTTTAATGGGCAGAGTTCGGGACAAAATCAGCTGTAGGATGAACACACATTAACTGTAACATTACTGGTACATTGCATTTGTATTCAAGTTACATATCAACATCAATAGCACATGGAACAGGTTCTAAGCAAGTTATAGAGTTGTTGGTGGGGTACAACAAAAATAGCTACTATTTTACCAAGGTGTGTAACCATGGTCATGTGTGGATTTATATCATAGTCTCTTTGGGATCATTTAAGTAAAATAATACTTCCCAACATTGGGAAGGGACCAGCTCTTATAAGGTGAAGCCTGTTAAAGATCTGTCCAACCCTGCACCGGACCCTCCAATTACAAAAATGCTCCTGGAATTCCCCCCCCCCCTCCAAAGAGAAGAGAAGTCTGCAAGGATCCAGACTGAGGTATGGGATGGAGCTGGACCATACCAATAATGGAAGTTTTACAGAAATCAAGTAAATCCCTGGGGTGAAGAACCAATGGTTTAGGTCCTCACCCTAGGAACATGTAATAGAAGGCACAAGGGAGGGGTGGTTTGGGGGGTATTATTACTCTTTAAAGGAGGTATTATTACTTTTAGGTCTGCTAGGAGAACAATAAACCCTCAACAGAAATAAGAATGGCTGTGCAGTATTACAGCAATTATGTTGATGATTTGTAACTGGTCAATGTGTTTTACAATTCAGGATTAGTAAATTATTAATTAACAATATACAGGAAGATGAATAAAGTTTTATAGTTTAAAATGGTGCTAATTTTGCCCCAACCAATCAGATCTTATTTAACATTTGTAAGCTAACATTTGATTGGTTGGGGCAAAATTAGCACCTTTTAAACTATAAGAACTTTTATTGAATAACCCTCATTTTTAAAACCATGACCTTAATACGAGAGATGTTTAATTGAGTTTCCATATGTCACCTAAATTGGTGGAAAGTAGAGATGGGCAAACTTTCGAAAGTTCATTCCGTTTTCAAACTTCAAACTACAGTATATGGAAAGTTTGAAAGTGCAAAACAGACCCATTAAAGTCAATGGGAGTCAAATAGTTTGAAAAGTTCGATGAAATACAATTAAAATATCAATGGTAACGAATGTAAATGGCTGTGGGACCTGGAAATAGTCTGGGGAAAATAGATTTTACTCTCACGTGGCTACTTTCGAGCTCTCGAACATTTGATATTATTCCATAAAGCATAGCAGATTCAATAATTTGATATTTACTCGCGTATTGGTATAATAGACATTTTACTTGCAGATTCAATAATTCGATATTTACTCACGTATTGGTAAATAGACATTATATGCCCATTATATTATAATATGCCTCGAGCATTCGAACGTTCAATAATTATGAAAGTCCGTGAAGTTATCGAAAGTCCGAGAAATCAGGTCCAGGATAGTTCAAGAGTCCGAGTCCGTTCGAACTCGAATAGTTTGGCTCGAACTATTCGAGTTCTAGTCCATTCTAGTGGGAAGTCGATTTTTCAATCACAGAGCTGAAATAAGCTGTGAACTGTGGCGTTTTAAGTGCCACTATTGATGTGTATCTGCAGTTACCGTATGTTCTATGAGATTCCTAAGTTATTATTCATCTTCGGCAGCAGACAAATTGAATGTCGGCATGGCAACCACTACTTGATATTTTATCTGTAGGCTGTAGAATGCTTAAAATAAACGCCCTCATGTATGTTATAATGTGCACTGCCCAAACTAAGCATCTCTATAGGACACCTGCATTGAATTGTGGTAAATTGTCAAATTACAAGAACCCTTGAAACACTCCTTTGGAAACTGTAGCAAAAATATAATGTGAATGAAATCTGCAATAAGATGAATGGATTCTATTGGGCGATGCACCAAGCGCCACTATAGGCAACCCGTTGCAAACAGCCCGGCGATGTTATATGCCGATAGTGGCGCTTGGAACATCGCTACCTGGTGCTTTTCTATACTGTTACTTTTAATGTCAGCTATTAGCTGGCATTTAAAGTGCCCCAATAAATGCAGATTTCGGCATATAACATCGCTTGCGGCTGCAAGGTTAACTTTTGCGTTAGCCATGCAGCTGCCGCAAGGAAGGAGTTTAAGTCATGCTACCTGATTTAACATAGCGTGGCAGCAGAGCCAAATAATAGTTAGGCATGCACAGTGAATTCTTAGTTTTCCAGAAACAAATGAGATCTAACTTGCAAATTACAAAATCGGTTACTAGTAAGAATGGGGTTGTCATCTGAGGTTTCTTAACCACTAGCAAACCCCATATCATTTAAAGAATCCACAATCCACAAAGGCCACTTGTATGGAGACCACAGTTCCCCTTTAAACTCACAGTACAGCGCAGCCTTTCAAGCCAAAGTTTTACTTAAAGGGCATCTCCACTGGTAAAATATATTTTTTGTATTCAGTTTTTCAGTTTTGTTGAAGAACAGGAGGTAAGGGAGCTGTGTCTTACCTCCCGTTCTTCAATAAAACTGCAGGAGCCGAGAATGAAGTTAGAAAACTTAAAAAACTCGAGAGATCAGGTAAGTTCTTTAACCTCGTTCTGGCTCCTGAATGTTTTATTGAAGAATGGGAGGTAAGACACAACCCCTTTACCTCCTGTTCTTCAATCAAACAGAATATAAAAATTTATTTACCAGTGGAGATATCCTTAGCTTTATCTTAATATGGTTATGCTCTAGCTGCCATAATTTAATTTGTCAGCTATTCTGTCATCTTACCAGTAGGTGTCACTGTTTCTTTAATGGATATTTATAAATTCCCCCTTTCTAGAAAAAAATAAAAAAACTTCTGGCACCCCCAGTTTTCTAGTAGGATAGCACATTCCAAGGTCAGTGTGGTCTCTAGAGAGAGGGAGGAAAGCTACAAGGATGAACCTGAGACTTCTAGGAGGGGTAAGACCTGGGGAATCCTCTCATAGTGACCATCCAGTGTAGCTTAGCCTGTGTTATAGGGGTGGGTGAGCACCCACTTAGTGCCAGTTAGGATAGCTGAGCAGCCCAAAGCCAACAGGAGGTTAGTGGGTTAGTACCTGGTGTTACCCAGGTAGATGCCTGGCAAGCCAAGCACAGGGCTCTGAGAGCTAAGAAGGGTTTGTTCTTTCAGAGAGGAACCCAATCCCACTGATAGTGTTAGCAGCCATTTGGTTGTGAGATCTATATTTATTGTGTTATACGTTTATAATTATTTCTGCAAATAATTCATGTTTCACTTTGGTGACACGTTGATATTATAACAATATATTAGTCCTGCTACATTTCTGCTCTGTCAAATAAAATCCCATCTAAAGAATTCCTGGCGCCCATTTATTATTCTCTTATACAGCACCATTTATACATTCTGTGATCCTCTCTAAATAAAGGCCTGCCCTGAATGTGAGTCCTAGGTGTAGCCTATGCTGTAGACTAGCCTAGCATACCAAGAGTTATATAACCATCTGGTACTTAACTGTAACTAAAGTGCTACATACAAAAGAGATATAGTTAGTACCTGTAGGAGTTGTCGACCACCTCAACACCTGGTGGTCTTAGATACTGTATACCATCTTAAGGTACAGTACACAGTATCTAGGGATCTACATACTTTATACCTTGAGTTGAAGAGTAATGTATGTGGGAATATTACAGTATTGCTGTCAATTAAAAGAACAATAATGCTGGGAATCCTCTACAAGCTACTAGTGAGTCAGTAGAACATTCTCTTGTACACCACGGGAATATTTACTTTGATGGGATTGGGACAGACGGATTTTATGCAGAAAAAGATCGTAACGTTGTTACCTGTCACAAACCAGGCAGTTAATCACGGCGACTGTGAACAAGAGGGATAATTACTCAATTAAAGATGGAAAATGTCCTAGAATCTTTCATTCTGAGGATAGAGAAGAAACTGCTTGTGTGTAGCATGCTCACGAAAAACCCTGTTAATCTAATCATATTTAATTTCCAGATATCGTTACAGGGTTTGCGTTAATACATCATTATTCAATCATCCTATCACTTTATTGCAGATTGACTGTTTTTCTCCCATGAGCCAAGGACAGCCAGGTTCAGTACTTTGACAGAATGCCTTAAGGTTTATTTTCCTACATACAAGAAATTGTGTAGAGCAGCTGACTAAATGACGATACCTACTAGAGCAGTGATGATGAACCTTGGCACTCCAGATGTTTTTGAAACTTCAGCTCCAATCATGCCTTAGTTGCATTCTGACACTAGTTTGGAGGCATACACCTCACCATGGCAATTTCAACACTTCCCCTTACCTCCCTCCTAGCCCACCTTGCCCCCGGGGTCCAGGAGAAGTTTCCCGGGATTTGAAATTGCTGGGGTGGGATATCTACACAAAGCTGAAAGTTGAGGTCCAGACTTTTAAAGGGGAATTGTGGGCTCCAAACAAGTTAAGTAAAGTAAATAAAGGCCAGTTTCCTACCTTTAAACGAGCCATCAACCACCTCTCTACGTGCCCCAAGCCCAAGATATACAGAAATGACTGACCAGAAGTTAATGGGTGGAAGCTGACTTGTGACATTCCGGAGGGTCTCCTGCACAGTGCTGCTGGCGAGCACAGCCTCAGACTCCCTCAGTGTGTGAGGGAGACAGGAAGTCCCTCCTCCCTGCTGTGTGAAGTCCCGACAGAGTAGGTAAGGGAATCTACATCCCTTCTCTCCCACCATGTGAAAACAGCCTTTTCAGGCTGAGTTCTCACTGAAAAGACTGATCCCACAGAGTTTTCGTGTAGGGGGGGTTGGGGGGTCTGAGTAAAACCCACGGCAACCCGCAAGTGGGCGGGGATTAGACACACGTGAGTGGGTGGGAACATCAATTTACCTCAAGTCATTTTGGACCACAGTCCCCTTTAAACAGCGGATGTTTTCTTATACGTGCGATCGAGGAGGGGAGAAGGGCCCAGCCTCCAATGTCACAGGGGGACCTGATCCCCTGCAGTTACACCCTGAATTGTATATTAATAATATTGAGAATTGGAGATAAAAAGTGCTGTGAGTTTTTAAAGTTCTCACTACTTCTTTCATACTATCTGGCACCAATAACAATCTTTGTGCACTCAGGCTGTTTATTTGATACTAGTGAAAAAACAGACAATAGTAATAGTATAGTAATAGTTGTAGAATAATGAATAAAGTAAATAATTACATTGAAATCAATGTTTGGTTTTTATTTTCGTGGAAACAGTATGATAGCAACACCTAAGTCATAGATTTCCTTGTACGCAAGATTTGTGGTAAAGCAGGTGCTCTGTCTCCCCTCATAAGGCTCTCTTGTAAAGCAGATACCCGGATCAGATGTAAATCCGCACTTCCTTTGTGGTAACAGGTATCAAACAAATTGACCGCTGATTGTTCTGCAGAGAAATGTTTAGAAAGTGCACTGTAATTGTAAACTGCCACAGTATGTGGTCAATGTTTTCCCAATCAATTCAGTTGGTGATTGGTCGATGCAAGTAAATGTCTATATAGCAATACGCAAGTAAATATCGAATTATCGAATATGCGCGTAAATGTCTATTATACCAATATGCGAGTAAATATCGTTTATGGGATAGAGATCAAATGTTCTAACGTGAGAGCTCAAAAGTGAGAGTAAGATCAATTTTTCGAAAGTCCTGGATATCCGAACGTGTTTCCCAGCAATTTCCCAGGTCCACAGCCATTTACCATTGATATTCTAATTGTATTTAATTTGAACTTTTCAAACTATTTGACTCCTATTGACTTTAATGGGTCCATTTCGAACTTTCCATATAGTTCAAAAAAGGACCGAACTTTTGAAAGTTCAGCCATCTCTACCCTGCAGTCTATTTTCCTACCAGCATAAATTCCATGCAGCCTACCAACAATGCTTTGGCTTCAATTCCGTTCCTAGCAAAAGACAACATTTCAAAATGTACCTGGGTTCTTTATGTTAGCTCTGGTGTGTTGGTGGACTAATGTTCTACTTTTAGAAACACACTGTCCATGAGGTTACAGATTCAAATCCCAAATTTACAGCTGAATCTGGTTGTTAGGGATTTATTATTGTTGCTAATCATCATATCTAATAAACACGCATTTTGGTTAACAACAATGGAATGATACAATAAAAGTTTGTTTGAGCATTAAAGGGTATGTCCACCCTTCTAAAAAGTTTTTTACATAACATTCCCCTGTCCCCAGCCCCAACCCGCTCTATTTGTATTATCAGAAAATGCCCAAAACATTCTTCAATAAATCTGTGTTATTCAATTAGATCAACTGGACTTGAAGTTTAGAATGACTGAATGCTGTTTGACACCTTAATCTGGGCGTTCCTAAACACCTCTTAGCCATATCTAATCACGCCTTAACACACTGGCTGTGTGACATGCTAATGGGATTTTCCAGGGTACATAATTATTTAACTGCAATACCCAGTAAAAAGAATCTGATTGGTTGCGCAAATTGATGCAAAAAGCAATGTTTGCACACTCTTATGCATCGTCCCTATGTTTACAATAAAATAGTCACGTTTATTTAAAAGGGAATCTTTGTATTTCTCCAGGGATGATCTGACTGGAGGGATTTCATATGTATTATTTACCACGTTGATCTCAATTTTATCTCTGTGTAGGAACAATTTAGAAGTGATACGTTGTTTTATTAAAGGGTGTGTCTACCCCCAAAGTTTTTTGAGGGTGGACATAACCCTTTAAATACATTTTTTTTTATATAAGATTCCCCAAGGGCTCCCAGCCCCAACCGCTATATTTGTATCTTTAGAAAGCCCCCCAACTCTTACTTACCTCCCCTCTTTCCTCCGCCGCGCTCCTGCCTCTGCTTGGGAGAAATGAAGCAGAGGGGCGGGACTGCAGCCGGTCTGGGATTGGCTGAGCGGCAGCAATCACGGACCCGGCTGCCGGCAGCTTACTTCGCCGGAGGAAGAGGAGAGGTAAGTAAAGTGGGGAGCTTTCTAAGATACAAATATAGCGGATGGGGCTGGGAGCCCTTGGGGAATCTTATATATTAAACATTTTCGTAGGGGGAGGGAATCGGAGGGGGAGGGAGGGGGAGAAGGACTGCAGTACGCATGCCAAACTTCTCCCGGAGGCAGGTAGGAGGCAGAGTCCTATATGGACTTGCAGCCTCCTGGTGGCAGTTTTGGGACTTTGGGGGACGATACAGGAGAACCCTATGGAGCTGGGATGTGAGGTAAGGATTAGACTACACTACATGGTGGGGCCAGTAGTTGGGGGGATTATAGTTTTGGGGGTGGACATGCCCTTTAATCATTTTCGGGAACTTTCATAGAGATACAATAAAATGACCTATGGCAATGTACCGTGCTCGTTTGTGTCATATATTAACCAACAGAGGCTAAGTTGCAAGCTTTTATGTCCAGATTGATAAAGCATTTATTTTTACGTTAAAAAGTAGTGCAACATAAAATGAGCATAAAACCCTTGCTAATCCGACAGTACATCAGTTAGCATGGGTTTTCAGCTCATCTAGGGAATATCCCAAATTTTTAACCTAATGAACTCCTTATCCCCACCCAATAAAAGTATTCAAGGTGAGGATTGATAATGATATGTCCAGGAACAGACATTGGAGTAGAGATGTCCGAACTTCGCAAAACCCGGACCGCTCGAGGATCCACGAATTTTCGAAAAAATTGAAAATTCGAAAATCCGCTAGCGGACCCATGAAAATGAAAAATATCCTCAAAATTACGGGATTTCTCGTATTTTGAAAATTTTCAAAATTACGTGGTTTCACGTTAATTTCGAAAATTAGCGAAAATGTGTTTTCCGAAAAATACTGAAGACCGTAATTTGAAAATTTTCGAAAATACATATTTGCGGAAATAAGAGATATCCTCGTATTTTCGAAAATTACGAGAAATACGCGGTACGGAAGTTCGGAAGGCGGAAAATCATGAAAATCCGCCGTTCGCCACGGGATAAATCCGCGGGGGATCCGGGTTCGGATCCGCGAACCGATAGCAAAGAAAGAAACATGGGACTGTAAATATTCAGAGACCCAAATGCTGGGTTTGCCATGTATCCCTAGTAACCTCTGTTATAATCAAAGAAAATGTGTTGTTTTTCAGACATACGGAAAAGGTGCTAGAAGAAAAACCGGTTTAAAGGATCTGATGGCAGCACATCCTCGGACAATACCTCAAACAGCTTGTGCGTCAGGTACTGTCAGTCATCCTTATCTGCTACAAGTCAAATAAATGTTTATTTTATTAATTTTATTATTTGGGCAAAAATTCAGGGGTTGTTTTTAATTTTATTAAGTATTGTATTTGGATCTGCTTGTGTACTGCTATCTGTACTGTTAAAGGGCAACTAAAGTGAAAAAAAACTTTGTCTGTATACAATGTATAGATCACTTAGTATAAGCTGCCTTACTTTCATGTTCTGTGTGGCTTCGTTTCTTCCACACTGCAAAGTTTGTACCAAGCTGTGTAGTCCCCCTCCCCTCTCTGTCTACTCCCCCTCAAGCAGTGACGGGCTGTATACAGAGTCCGAGCATTGTCAGTTGAAAGGACTTTAAATGAAGTGCTGACATCCTGTTGACCCCTCCCGTCCAGAGCTAGACTGCAAGCAATCAAAGTGTGGAATAAAGTAGCAATATGCTGAAGGGAGGGCAGAGGGGGAGAGAGGAGGACAAGTGGTGCTGAGATTCTTTACAAGTAAGTTACTGAACTCTGCCTGTTCTCTAACTTTGCTAATTGTTATTTATTTTTTACCTAAAGTTCATATCTCTCCCCCTGCTTAGCTGAGATCATAATCACTGAAGAGAGAGTCAGTGTACAGCAGCTTGTAGTGAGACCTTCACAAACACAGTGACACTGCTTGTTGTCCTGATACATTTCAGTTGCTTTAGTCTATATTTTCATAGATTGCACTGTGTGTCTTGTTGTATATAGTATGTATTACTGTATTATATATACTGTATTAGTGTTCCATTTGAGTCACTGGTTTTGTATGTATATAAGATTTTTTTTTTGGGGGAGGGGCTGTTTATAGTGTGTTATGCTCATATTGCTGGGTTAAGGTTTATTGATTGTGTTTAGCACTACAGCATTTGACTATATGTTTGCACATGGTTAACATAGTGTGGGTGAGGAGTGTGTGACAGTACTGCAGGGGAGCTTTGGATTGTGTGGGTGTGTGCCTTTGAGTGACAGATGAGGTGTAGCAGCTCCTACAAATCACAGTATATTCAAAGGCTTATATCTCAGGGACTATGTAGAATTTAAAGAAACTAAAGGTACCCTGGTGGATGGGATGACTTATAGGGTACATTAGAAGAAATTAAAAAAAAAACAATTTTCTCACTATAATTGCCCTTTAAATATATAGTATAATATAATTGCTGATGCAGTCTTGGGATTTTACAGAAATCATTTAAACCAACACAGAATAGAATCGCTAATGTTTGTGCTCAAGGTGCCATAGTATTACTGCTCTCTATGAGAAGCTGACTATTCCCCATTCTGCATTGTATGTAGACAACATCAAATAATGCTTCTTTGATTGCTTTGTTGCACATGAATCGTATAGTGTCTGACTCAACCTGTTTGGTTTGATCTTCACATTGATTGGTTCCATTTAACAGCCCCAGTAAATACAACTGTTTTATAATATGCTCTTAAATGGCAAATTAACAATCTCTGATTGAATAGCAGAAAGGAAATTAAAAGTTACTGGGGCACCCAGCTTCATCTACAGTGGGTTTCTGGGGAGATGCTGTATTTCTCCAGGGAAATGCAACTTAGAATTGTGTTAAATTTATGTAGCATACAACAAACATTTTAGGTTGTTTATGAACATACATTTGGTCTCTATTCAGAAGAATATTTATCACCTTGAATGAAATCTGGCGATGTATCAAGAGGCAGGTGGTGTTGTGGGTGATGGTCAGGCTGCACCAATCATGTGCTCTTGTTTGATATTCATCTATGCTAATTATGTGTCAAATGTGTTTATTCTGTTTTCTCTGCCTGAGCTGTGCTAATACAAGCTACATTTCGCTAGTCCTATGGTGTTCTACGGTTACAGTTATCCTTATAGAACATTGGGGAAAAAAACAAACAATGTTCCTTATAGAATGTGACCTCTTGTAGATGATTTCTATGGTCTATGGTGTCCAGAATCAGTCGCATGAAATGCAGCATACTAAAAACCGGATTACACACCTGCTATGAAAAGTTTCTTTTTAGTGAGAAATCTAATAAAAGGGAAAAGAAAGTCTTATTTAACCCCCTTCCCCACCTTTGGCTTTACCCAGGGTGAGGATCTAAATCCCTAGGGCCTTACCCTTGAAATTACAGCAGGTAGTTTATATACAGTGCTTACCATATTTACATTCCTCTCTGACTTTAAAACTTGGCTTATTTCTTCCTCTCTTCTGACTGTCCTGTTCTGATTCTGGGGGATTTCAACTGTCACTCCTCCCTCTCGTTGTCCTCTCGCTTCCTACATTTAACCTCCTCGTTCGATCTTATTTATATCCTCCCCTACACTTCTGCACCATGGGGTTCCCAAATAAAAAACACACTCTTCCTACCCTCCAACATTCCCCTTTAAGAAGCACACTTCCACTAATATACTACAGCTGACAGGGAGAGCTAGAGACCTTCACATATGGGCCATATTTATAAAGGTGTGGTATCGCCTTCTTTAGCGATCGTTATGGCGATCATCAATTTATGATCACTATACGTAATCTTGTAAATGTACGCTAGCCAGTAAATCTACGCCCGCCTGTAGTATATCATTGGTGGTTATTACCACATGTTTGGTATACTAATGCCACAGTTTTAAATATGGCCCTCCAACACTTAAACAATACATTGCAGGTGAAACATACAAAGACACAGGTCTGTAACTGTGAATAGTGCACGTTATTGCAAAACATGCATTCTACATGATTTGACCCACTTGTCCTTCCTCAAGTGCTTGAGTGGGTCTGAAACATGTAGCACAGTGTTTTGCAATAAACGTGCAATATTACAGCTACAGACCTGTGTCTTTGTATGTTTCACCTGCAATTTATTGTTTATATATCGGATTCGGTGGAGTGAAAGCCATAGGTGAGACATACTTTATTTCATATTGAGACACTAGAACTCAGACCTATATACTTCACACTACAACATGCTAGTAGGAAAGGGTTAATCAGCCTGCACCACCAATTTGAATATTGATGATTTAATATATTCCTACATCATAGGGGTTAAGGGGTGGAGTGGAAATCACACAGGTGCAGAGAAATGTAATCAGGTAAAAGTACGGGCAGGTTAAGGGAAAATGTCAGCTTCAGATTTGGGGAACACAGAACCTAAAATGAGTCATAGAGGTAAAGAAAAGGGCGCCTGAGTGGAACCTTCCATGCTGAGAAGGATGCTGAGGCAAGTACTTTCTAACTTAAACTTTGATTTTTTGGATTTAGTCTCCTTTAAGTATGCTCGGAGAAATGTTTAAAATCCATTTAGTAAAGAAACCACTGAAGTTTTCTCAGCTTTATATATTTTTTAACCCTTTACATCTACATTTGAAAATAATTTGGACCCAACTTATTCAAATATACATTTTTTAATTTTTCCCAGTGTTCAAAAAAACCAAAACTTTCCCTTTAAATACCAAAATGTGTGAAGAACTGTGTGAACTCTGGAACAGAGGGTTTTTATGTCTTAATGTTACTTTGCTACAGGTCAACCCGTAGTTGTCCAGCCCCAGTGTGCTTGACGCCTTGGATGGTCATTACTCAGTATTCTAATCTCAATGCCTACTTCCAAACACAGTCATACTGTAAGCACCAGGCAGTTTTATTGCTCTGCATTTCTGTCCCTGACACAGTCCTTGTGTACGTCACTGTACAGCCCAGCTAGTTTCATTTATAGGGAACACTGACATGAAAATATTGTGTTCAGGGATAAAGAATTGGTTTACTGCTGAGAACATGACTGGTCTGGCAACAAAAGGCACGGTTGGTTCTGTAAGTGGATCACACAGAGGATCCACACACTGCTTCCCCTCCTCTGATGCCTGGTAGGGAGGAGGCTGAGCTGTAGCACTTGCTGAGAGGACTGGAGCTGGAAGCATTTAAAGACTGAGAGGAGTGCCTTACTGAATCACTGGGGTATCTGGATCATGCTAGGGGGAAATCCTGGATCTGAATGAAATTGGCAGGCAAATGAACTCATCCTATATCTCATTATAGTACAAAGCTGTCTTTCCCTTCTTCAAATGGTCCAGAATAACATGTCTAAGACCTGTTCAGCATCACAGCAAGAGATTCATATGGACTCTCGGAGAACCCCTCTGTACAGGTAATTTACTGTTTGACCCAAACCCAAGAATGGCCCTTGCCTTATACTATAGTCTGGGGTTGTTTAAGAAAACTTGGAATGTTTCTTTACTGTTGTATAACTTACTCTAGCGTATTGGGAGAATCGCCCTATAGAGGGGTTTAGGTTATCATTCTAAATTGCCTTTCTATGTAATGGTAGATCAAAATCCAGGGAATGACTAGGAATCTGTCCCATGCACCTGTTCTATTGTTTTTCTATATATTCTAGATAATAAAAGGCTATTTGCAGGTTTCAGTGGTGCACTTCCATGTGAAACAACTGGATATTACCTGTCCCTATGAATAATGGCTGCTCACATGCGTTCATGTGTGCTGGGATTGCGCAATGTGTTTGGGTTGCAGATAATGTGTTAAACAGAGGGGTTGATCACAATAACAAAAAAAAGGATAAGTAGAGATACTGCATGATGCTAATTACATAATTAGTTAACAGACCACAGAGAATTTCTATACCTGCAGGTCAGAATAGAAATGCATTGAATGTATAGTAACTTTTTAAACGTCCTGTTATGATTTTAGGTTTGCAAATGTACCTGATGCAGAATTACCTACATTTATATAGCGCCACAATCTTCGTAGCGCTTTAGGATTACATGTATTTATTTACATCAGGCCCTGCCACGAAGAGCTTACAATCTAAGCACATTCATTTGACACATACAACCTATCAGTATGTCTATGATTGTGTTTCGATGTCTTTTAATGGGCAGAATTTCGGGACAAAATCAGCTTAGGATGAACACACATTAACTGTTACATTACTGTACATTGCATTTGTATTCAAGTTACATATCAACATCAATAGCAATGGAACAGGTTCTAAGCAAGTTATAGAGTTTGTTGGGGTACGAACACAAAATAGCTACTATTTTCACAAGGTGTGTAACCATGGTCATGTGTGGATTTATATCATAGTCTCTTTGGGATCATTAAGTAAAATAATACTTCCCAACATGGGGAAGGGACCAGCTCCTATATAAGGTGAAGCCTGTTAAAGATCTGTCCAACCCTGCACCTGGACCTCCAATTACACAAATGCTCCTGGAATTCCCCCCCCCCCCCTCCAAAGAGAAGAGAAGTTCTGCAAGGATCCAGACTGAGGTATGGGATGGAGGCTGGCATACCAATAATGGAAGTTTTACAAGAAATCAAGTAAATCCCTGGGGTGAAGAAAGAACAATGGTTTAGGTCCTCACCCTAGGAACATGTAATAGAAGGCACAAGGGGGGGGATGGTTTGGAGGGTTTTTACTCTTTAAAGGAGGTATTATTACTTCTTCTAGGTCTCTAGGAGAACAATAAACCCTCAACAGAAATATGAATGGCTGTGCAGTGTATTACAGCATTATGTTGATGATTTGTAACTGGTCAATGTGTTTACAATTCAGGATTAGTAAATTATTAATTAACAAATCAGGAAGATGCAATAAAAGTTCTTATAGTTAAAATGGTGCTAATTTGCCCCAACCAATCAGATCTTATTTAACATTTGTAAGCTAACATTTGATTGGTTGGGGAAAATTAGCACCATTTAAACTATAAGAAATTTATTGAATAACCCTCATTTTTAAAACCATGACCTTAATCGAGATGTTTAATTGAGTTTCATATGTCACCTAAATTGGTGGAAAGTAGAGATGGACAACTTTCGAAAGTTCATTCCGTTTTCAAACTTCAAACTACAGTATATGGAGTTTGAAAGTTCGAAAACAGACCCATTAAAGTCAATGGGAGTCAAATAGTTTGAAAAGTTCGAAGAAATACAATTAAAATATCAATGGAACGTAATGTAAATGGCTGTGGGACCTGGGAAATAGTCTGGGGAAAATAGATTTTACTCTCACGTGCGCTACTTTCGAGCTCTCGAACATTTGATATTATTCCTAAACGACTAGCAGATTCAATAATTTGATATTTACTCGCGTATGGTTAATAGACATTTTACTTGCAGATTCAATAATCGTCATTTATACGTCATTGGTATAATAGACATATATGCCCATTATATTATAAATGCCTGAGCATTCGAACGTTCAATAATTATTGAAAGTCCGGAAGTTATCGAAAGTCCGAGAAATTCAGGTCCAGGATAGTTCAAGTAGTCCGAGTCCGTTCGAACTCGAATAGTTTGGCTCGAACTATTCGAGTTCTAGTCCATCTCTAGTGGGAAGTCGATTTTTCAATCACAGAGCTGAAATAAGCGTGAACTGCTGTGCTGTTTAAGTGCACTATTGATGTGTATCTGCAAGTTACCGATGTTCTATGAGATTCCTAAGTTATTATTCATCTTCGGCAGCAGAACAAATTGAATTGTCGGCATGGCAACCACTACTTGATATTTTATCTGTAGGCTGTAGAATGCTTAAAATAAACGCCCTCATGTATGTTATAATGTGACTGCCAAAACTAAGCATCTCTATAGGACACTGCATTGAATTGTGGTAAATTGTCAAATTACAAGAACCCTGAACACTCCTTAAGGAAACTGTAGCAAAAATATAATGTGAATGAAATCTGCAATTAAGATGAATGGATTCTATTGGGCGATGCACCAAGCGCCACTATAGGCAACCCGTTGCAAACAGCCCGGCGATGTTATATGCCGATAGTGGCGCTTGGAACATCGCTACTGGTGCTCTTTCTATACTGTCACTTTAATGTCAGCTATTAGCTGGCATTTAAAGTGCCCCAATAAAATGCAGATTTCGGCATATAACATCGCTTGCGGCTGCGAGGTTAATTTTGCGTTAGCCATGCAGCTGCCGCAAGGAAGGAGTTTAAGTCACGCTACCTGATTTAACATAGCGTGGCAGCAGAGCCAAATACATAGTTAGGCATGCACAGTGAATTCTCTAGTTTTCCAGAACAAATGAGATCTAACTCTGCAATTACAAAATCTGGTTACTAGTAAGAATGGGGTTGTCATCTGAGATTTCTTTAACCACTAGCAAACCCCATATCATTTAAAGAATCACAAATCCACAAAGGCCACTTGTATGGAGACCACAGTTCCCCTTTAAAACTCAAGTACAGCGCAGCCTTTCAAGCCAAAGTTTATACTTAAAGGGCATCTCCACTGGTAAAATATATTTTTGTATTCAGTTTTTCAGTTTTGTTGAAGAACAGGAGGTAAGGGAGCTGTGTCTTACCTCCCGTTCTTCAATAAAACCTGCAGGAGCCGAGAATGAAGTTAGAAAACTTAAAACTCGAGAGATCAGGTAAGTTCTTTAACCTCGTTCCTGGCTCCTGAATGTTTTATTGAAGAATGGGAGGTAAGACACAACCCCTTTACCTCCTGTTCTTCATCAAACAGAATATAAAAAATTTAATTTACCAGTGGAGATATCCTTTAAGCTTTATCTTAATATGGTTATGCTCTAGCTGCCATAATTTAATTTGTCAGCTATCTGTCATCTACCAGTAGGTGTCACTGTTTCTTTAATGGTATTTTATAAATTCCCCCTTTCTAGAAAAAAATAAAAAACTTCTGGCACCCCCAGTTTTCTAGTAGGATAGCACATTCCAAGGTCATGTGTGTCTCTAGAGAGAGGGAAGGAAAGCTACAGAGAAACCTGAGACTTCTGGAGGGGTAAGACCTGGGGGAATCCTCTCATAGGACCATCCAGTGTAGCTTAGCCTGTGTTATAGGGGTGGGTGAGCACCCACTTAGTGCCAGTTAGGATAGCTGAGCAGCCCAAAGCTCCAACAGGAGGTTAGTGGGTTAGTACCCTGGTTGTACCCAGGTAGATGCCTGGCAACCAAGCACAGGGCTCTGAGAGCTAAGAAGGGTTTGTTCTTTCAGAGAGGAACCCCAATCCCACTGATAGTGTTCAGCAGCCATTTGGTTGGTGGAGATCTATATTTATTGTGGTATACGTTTATAATTATTTCTGCAAATAATTCATGTTTCACTTTGGTGACACTGTGATATTATAACATATATTAGTCCTGCTACATTTCTGCTCTGTCAAATAAATATCCCATCTAAAGAATTCCTGGCGCCCATTATTATTTCTTATACAGCACCATTTATACATTCTGTGATCCTCTCTAAATAAAGCCCTGCCCTGAATGTGGTCCTAGGTGTAGCCTATGCTGTAGACTAGCCTAGCATACCAAGAGTTATATAACCCATCCTGGTACTTAACTGTAACTAAAGTGCTACATACAAAAGAGATATAGTTAGTTTACCTGTAGGAGTGTCGACCACCTCAACACCTGGTGGTCTTAGATACGTATACCATCATTAAGGTACAGACAACAGTATCTAGGGATCTACATACTATACCTTGAAGTTGAAGAGTAATGTATGTGGGAATATTACAGTATTGCTGTCAATAAAGAACAATAATTGCTGGGAATCCTCTACAAGCTACTAGTGTAGTCAGTAGAACATTCTCTTGTACACCACGGAGGATATTTACTTTGATGGGATTGGGACAGACAGGATTTTATGCAGAAAAAGATCGCTAACGTTGTTACCTTTCACAAACCAGGCAGTTAATCACGGCGACTGTGAAACAAGAGGATAATTACTCAATTAAAGATGGAAAATGTCCTAGAATCTTTCATTCTGAGGATGAAGAGAAGAAACTGCTGTGTGTGTAGCATCTGCTCACGAAATAACCCTGTTAATCTAATCATATTTAATTTCCAGATATTCGTTACAGGGTTTGCGTTATACATCATTTATTCAATCACTCCTATCACTTTATTGCAGATTGACTGTTTTTCTCCCATGAGCCAAGAGACAGCCAGGTTCATTACTTTGACAGAATGCCTTAAGGTTTATTTTCCTACATTACACAGAAATGTGTAGAGCAGCTGACTAAATGACGATACCTACTAGAGCAGTGATGATGAACCTTGGCACTCCAGATGTTTTTGAAACTTCAGCTCCAATCATGCCTTAGTTGCATTCTGCAACTAGTTTGGAGGCATACACCTCACCATGGCAATTTCAACACTTCCCCTTACCTCCCTCCTAGCCCACCTGCCCAGGGGTCCAGGAGAAGTTTCCCGGAATTTGAAATTGCTGGGGTTGGATATACACAAAGCTGAAAGTTGAGGTCCAGACTTTTAAAGGGGAATTGTGGTCTCCAAACAAGTAAGTTAAGTAATAAAAAGGCCAGTTTCCTACCTTAAAACGAGCCATAACCACCTCTCTACGTGCCCACAGCCCAAGATATACAGAAATGACTGACCAGAAAGTTTATGGGTGGAAGCTGACTTGTGACATTCCGGAGGTTCTCCTGCACAGTGCCGCTGGCGAGCACAGCCTCAGACTCCTCAGTGTGTGAGGGAGACAGGAAGTCCCTCCTCCTCCTGCTGTGTGAAGTCCGACAGAGTAGGTAAGGGAATCTACATCCCTTCTCTCCCACCATGTGAAAACAGCCTTTTCAGGCTGAGTTCTCACTGAAAAGACTGATCCCACAGAGTTTTCTGTAGGGGGGGTTGGGGGGTCTGAGTAACCACGGCACCGCAAGTGGCGGGGATTAGACACCCTGAGTGGGTGGGACTTAGACGTCACGAGTGGGCGGGGCCATGGCACTGCGAGTGGCGGGCACACGGGGCTGTAATAAGGGCATGGGGGCCTGTAACTGGAGGACCATGGGGTCATAAGTGGGAGGGACCAGGGGGGCTGCAAAGGGAGGAGGAGCACAGGACAGATTGACTGACATAGTTCAGGCAGGAAGCCGGAAGTGCAGGGGACCCGGTGATGTGCTGCATATCACAACATAAATGTAATACTTCAAAACTATGCAAAATAAACAATGGAAATAAATTGCAAAAATTTCGGGAGCAATCCATCAATTTAACTCAAGTCATTTTTGGACCACACAGCGGATGTTTTCTTTATACGTGCGATCGAGGAGGGGAGAAGGGCCCAGCCTCCAATGTCACAGGGGGACCTGATCCCCTGTAGTTACACCCCTGCAATTGTATATATATAATATTGAGAATGAGATAAAAAGTGCTGTAAAGTTCATTCACTACTTCTTTCATACTATCTGGCACCAATAACAATCTTTGTGCACTCAGGCTGTTTATTGATACTAGTGAAAAAACAGACAATAGTAATAGTATAGTAATAGTTGTAGAATAATGAATAAAGTAAATAATTACATTGAAATCAATGTTTGGTTTTTATTTCGTGGAAACAGTATGATAGCAACACCTAATGCATAGATTTCCTGTACGCAAGATTTGTGGTAAGAAGGTTCTCCCATCATAAGGCTCCTCTGTAAAGCAGATACCCAGATCAGTAAATCCGCACTTCCTTTGTGGTAACAGGTATCAAACAAATTGACCGCTGATTGTTCTGCAGAGAAATGTTTGAAAGTGCACTAATTGTAAATGCCACGTAATGTTGGTCAATGTTTTCCCATCATTACAGTTGGTGATTGGTCGATGCAAGTAAAATGTCTATATAGCAATACGCAAGTAAATATCGAATTATCGAATATGCGTGAAATGTCTATTATACCAATACGCGAGTAAATATCGTTTATGGGATAGAGATCAAATGTTCTAACATGAGAGCTCAAAAGTGAGAGTAAGATCAATTTTTCGAAAGTCTGGATATCCGAACGTGTTTCCCCAGACCATTTCCCAGGTCCCACAGCCATTTACCATTGATATTCTAATTGTATTTAATTTGAACTTTTCAAACTATTTGACTCCTATTGACTTTAATGGGTCCATTTTCGAACTTTCCATATAGTTCAAAAACGGACCGAACTTCGAAAGTTCAGCCATCTTACCCTGCGTTCTTTTCCTACCAGCATAAATTCCATGCAGCCTACCAACAATGCTTGGCTTCAATTCCGTTCCTAGTAAAAGACAACATTTCAAATGTACCTGGGTACTTTATGCTCTGGTGTGTTAGCTCTGGGTGTTGGTGGACTAATGTTCTACTTTTAGAAACACACTGTCCATGAGGTTACAGATTCAAATCCCCAAATTACAGCTGAATCTGGTTGTTAGGGATTTATTATTGTTGCTTCATCATACTAATAAACATGCATTTTGGTTAACACAATGGAATGATACAATAAAAGTTTGTTTGAGCCATTAAAGGGTATGTCCACCCTTCAAAAGTTTTTTACATAACATTCCCCTGTCCCCCCCAGCCCCAACCGCTCTATTTGTATTATCAGAAAATGCCAAAACATTCTTCAATAAATCTGTTGTATTCAATTAGATCAACTGGACTTGAAGTTTAGTTCTTGAAGACGTTTCGCTAGTCATCCGACTGGCTTTCTCAATTCAGAATGAATTGTAAAAGAATCTGTGGCAATTATGTACCCTGGAAAATCCCAATTAGCATATCACAGCCAGGTGTTAAGGGGTGATTAGATAGTGGCTAAGAGGTGTTTAGGAACGCCCAGAGAAGGTGTCAAAACAGCATTGTACATGGCAGATAGATGTGTTGAACCCCCCCCACTCTATTTAGGCTTGGTTTCTTTATTTTCACATAAATGGCCTCCTTAAACCTCTCTTGAACTAGTACGTTCCCTTGCCAAATGTTAACATTACAATCTTCAAAGGTATGTCCTTTATCCTTAAGATGCAGGTAACCATCTGTCTGCCATGTACAATGCTGTTTTGACACCTTACTCTGGGCGTTCCTATAACACCTCTAGCCACTAATCTAATCAGCCCTTAACACCTGGCTGTGATATGCTAATTGGGATTTTCCAGGGTACAAAATTATTTAACTGCAATACCCAGTAAAAGAATCTGATGGTTGCTGCAAATGATGCAAACAGCAATGTTTTGCACCTCCTTATGCATCCGTCCCTATGTTTACAATTAAAATAGTCACATTTTTAAAAAGGGAATCTTTGTATTTCTCCAGGGATGATCTGACGGGGGATTTCTATAATGTATTATACCACGTTGATCTCAATTTTATCTCTGTGTGGAACAATTTAGAAAGGATACGTTGTTTATTAAAGGGTGTGTCTACCCCCAAAGTTTTTTGAGGGTGGACATACCCTTTAAAGGGTATGTCCACCCAAAATAATTTTTTTTATATAGATCCCCAAGGGCTCCAGCCCCAACGCTATATTTGTATCTTTAGAAAGCCCCCCCAACTCTACTTACCTCCCCTCTTTCTCCGCCGCGCTCCCGGCTTGCTTGTAGAAAATGCAAGCAGAGGGGCGGGACCTGCAGCCGTGTCGGGATTGCTGGCGGCAGCCAATCACGGACCCGGCTGCCGGCAGCTTACTTCCGCCGGAGGAAAGAGGAGAGGTAAGTAAAGTTTGGGAGCTTTCTAAAGATACAAATAAGCGGATGGGCTGGGAGCCCTTGGGAATCTTATATATTAAACATTTTACGCTAGGGGGAGGGAATCGGGAGGGAGGGGGAGAAGGACTGCAGTACGCATGCCAAACTTCTCCCGGAGGCCAGGTAGGAGGCAGAGTCCTATATGGACTCTGCTAGCCTCCTGGTGGGCAGTTTTTGGGACTTTGGGGGGGGGACTACAGGAGAACCCTAGGAGCTGGGATGTGAGGTAAGGATTAGACTACACTACATGGTGGGGCCAGTAGTTGGGGGGATTATAGTTTTGGGGGTGGACATGCCCTTTAATCATTTTCGGGAACTTTCATAGAGATACAATAAAATGACCTATGGCAATGTACCTGTGCTCGTTTGTGTCATATATTAACCAACAGAGCGCTAAGTTGCAAGCTTTTATGTCCAGATTGATAAACGATTTATTTACGTTTTAAAAAGTGGCAACATAAATGAGCATAAAACCCTTGCTAATCCGACAGTACATCAGTTAGCAGGGGTTTCAGCTCATCTAGGGAATATCCCAAATTTTTAACCTATGAACTCCTTATCCCCACCCAATAAAAGTATTCAAGGTGAGGATTGATAATGATATGTCAGGAACAGACATTGGAGTAGAGATGTCCGAACTTCGCAAAATCCGGACCGCTCGAGGATCCACGAATTTTCGAAAAAATTTGAAAATTCGAAAATCCGCCAGCGGACCCATGAAAATGAAAAATATCCTCAAAATTACGAGATTTCTCGTATTTTCGAAAATTTTCGAAATTACGTGGTTTACGTATTTTCGAAAATTTGCGAAATACTGAGAAAGCGTCATTTCGAAAAATTAGCGAAAATATGTATTTCCGAAAAATACTAGAAGACTCGTAATTTGAAAATTTCGAAAATACATATTTGCGGAAATAAGAGATATCCTCGTATTTTCGAAAATTACGAGAAATCGCCGGTACGGAAGTCTGGAAGGCGGAAAACCCGAAAAATCCGCCGTTCGCCAAGGGATAAATCCGCGGAGGATCCGGGTTCGGATCCGCGAACTGATAGCAAAGAAAACATGGGACTGTAAATATTTAGAGACCCAAATGCTGGGTTTGCCATGTATCCCTAGTACCTCTGTTCATAATCAAAGAAAATGTGTGTTTTTTCAGAAATACGGAAAAGGTGCTAGAAGAAAAAACCAGGTTTAAAGGATCTGATGGAGCACACATCTCGGACAATACCTCAAACAGCTTTGTGCGTCAGGTACTGTCAGTCATCTTATCGCTACAGTCAAAATAAATGTTATTTTATTAATTTTTTTATTTTGGGCAAAAAATTTAGGGGTTGGTTTTAATTTATTAAGTATTGTATTTGGATCTGCTTGTGTACTGCTATCTGTACTGTTAAATATACAGTATAATATATTGCTGATGCAAGTCTTGGGATTTTAAAGAAATCATTTAAACCAACACAGAATAGAATCGCTAATGTTTGTGCTCAAGGTGCCATAGTATTACTGCTCTCTATGAGAAGCTGACTATTCCCCATTCTGCATTGTATGTAGACAACATCAAATATGCTTCTTTGATTGCTTTGTTGCACATGAATCGTTATAGTGTCTGACTCAACCTGTTTGGTTTGATCTCACATTGATTGCATTTAACAGCCCAGTAAAACAACTGTTTTATAATATGCTCTTATGGCAAATTAACAATCTATGATGATAGCAGAAAGGAAATTAAAAGTTACTGGGGCACCCAGCTTCATCTACAGTGGGTTTCTGGGGAGATGCTGTATTTCTCCAGGGAAATGCAACTTAGAATTGTGTTAAATTTATGTAGATACAACAAACATTTAGTTTGTTTATGAACATACATTTGGTCTCTATTCAGAAGAATATTTATCACTTGAATGAAATCGGCGATGTATCAAGAGGCAGGTGGTGTTTGTGGGTGATGGTCAGGCTGCACCAATCATGTGCTCTTGTTTGATATTCATCTATGCGTAATTATGTGTCAAATGTGTTTATTCTGTTTTTCTGCCTGAGCTGGCTATACAAGCTACATTTCGCTAGTCTATGGTGTTTCTACGGTTACAGTTATCCTATAGAACATTGGGGAAAAAAACAAACAATGTTCCTTATAGAATGTGACCTCTTGTAGATGATTTCTATGGTCTTGGTGTCCAGAATCAGTCGCATGAAATGCAGCTACTAAAAACGGATTACACACCTGCTATGAAAAGTTTCTTTTTAGTGAGAAATCTAATAAAAGGGGAAAGAAAGTCTTATTTAACCCCCTTCCCCACTTTGGCTTTACCCAGGGTGAGGATCTAAATCCCTAGGGCCTTACCCTTGAAATTACAGCAGGTAGTTTATTACAGTGTTACCATATTTACATTCCTCTCTGACTTTAAAACTTGGCTTACTTTCTTCCTCTCTTCTGACTGTCCTGTTCTGATTCTGGGGGATTTCAACTGTCACTCCTCCCTCTCGTTGTCCTCTCGCTTCCTACATTTAACCTCCTCGTTCGATCTTCAGCAATGGACGAACGCTAATACTCACAAGGATGGCCACTTCCTGGATCTAGTGTTCACTAAAAACCTCTCTGTCTCATCTTTTCAATCTAACCCCTTCCTGCTTTCTGATCATCATCTTATCACATTTCAGACTCAACACAAGAGAGAGAGAGAGAGAGAGAGACACACACATTACACACTCTCCCGTGAATGCTGGGTTCTGATTGGCGTTCCGGCCAAGGAAGCAATCTTTTTTTTTTTTCTTTCTAAGTTGCGCGCGGGTCACCTAAAGAGGAAGTGGAGAGGAGTGCAGCCTGATATATATATCTCTTAAATATCAGGCAAAGCAAATATTTTTAGAAAAATGAACATGGCGTTTGAGGTTGGTGCTATATATTAAATAACATATATAAAGTTTATTTTGGGTGCCACTACCCTTTAAGAGCAGCATTGTGACATTTGGGACACAGATATATTCTGGTACCAAGGGTACATTATAAAAGATATGAACGTCCTACTGTAAATTTATGTAATATCAGAAGGGTACAGATTTTATATCCCTTATAAAGCCAACGCCTGCAGACTTGTGCCTATAGGTCACGGAACGAACATAACATCTAATATCCTAAATTTACAGTAGGGGGTACATTTTTCCACTATATAAGTTCTACATCTCTGCCCAAGTATAGTTTTCATATTCTGTTGCAGTGCAAACAAGAATGTTTTTTTTTTTTGGCGAATCTCAAGATCTTGAAACACTGGCAATATCCAGTAATTTAGAGATAGTTATAAAGTGGTTCGAAACTAATATGTTGGTATTGTGCCATTGATTGCTGTGGATTCTTTCTGAAACAGTTTGTCATAGTTACACTAAATTGTGTACACTGGGGAAATGAGTCTGGGGCCACTGAAAAGATTCCTATTTTTGGAAGCCTCTATTTAAAATGATTTGATTTTTCGCAGCTGAATTACATTAACTTTGGTTTCCCTGCATTACAGAGGATTGGCCTGCGAAGTCTGAAATGATTGAAGGTGAAAATAGATTCAATAAACAGAATTCAAAATAGATAGAGAACTGCCTAACCATTCCAAACTATATTCCAGTAAGTGGGAGAAGATAGGGCGAATGCAATGTCCAATCATAAAATTCTGTTCAAAAGGATGGGATGTGAGAGTTAGGATTGGTACTGTACACTGGCAGAATATTTTCACCTGACCAACCCGGCGGACTGTTATCGGACATGTTGATACAATTGGGAGAATTTGAATACAATCAGTGCTGTGTATTTTACGACTGGCAGACTACCAAATGTTATAATTAGTAGTCGTTAGTACACAATGATTTTGTGTGGAGGTAACCATTGCTTTTTTTATTGATCCATAATGTAGTTGGATCAATAACACCATGCCAAAGATCTACTGTCTTCCCCCCTCCCCTCTCTGTAGAAAAAGAAACAGGCTGCTTAGCAGAAGCCGGCAGTCTGCCTTTAGGCGGGCTAAAAGATAAAAATTGTTAGACCTTTTATTAAAGGTTTGTACACACGTGCGATCGCGGGTCCAGACCAGGTAACTCTAGCCGAAACCGCAGTTCAGTTTGGGGATCAAGTGCCCATACATGGGCTGATTTATGGGGCTAAACAACGTTCGGACACATACGTGTGTACGAGGCTTAACAATCTTTATCCAATGTGAGTACAAAGGCTTAAAACTGGGTACACACAGTATAGATTTAGGGACGACATATCCCTAGAAGCTATTTGTAATCGGCTATAGTCTGATCACACATCCTGACGTTAGAACTATACTTTTTAGAGAGATTGTCCGGATGGCCAGCAGTAGCCTCCCAGTTCACTTCTATGAATAAAAAATAGGAAGTGGGAGGGGCGAAGGAGATCTATGTGACAGTTGGTGTGCTGCAGGAACCAAGGCGCGCCCATCTCCTCCAATATACCCACAATCCTTGTCTCAAATATCTGAGGTCAGTCAAATTAAAAAATGATATCCTTTATTTAGAAAAATAATAACAGAATTGGAACACATCTTAAACAGGTGAGCAAACCACAAAAGATAGAAACACCCTGTGATGTCTGCGCTCTTACATATGGACTGACTCTTTAGCTATAAGGACGCGGGGGACAGCAGGAAACTACAACAACCAATAAAATAGAACAGGGTATTAACTGTAGCTACTCGGATGGCAAGGCCAGACAAATGTTCTAAAGGTCTATACTGGGGTCCGTTATTTCTAAAGATACCTGATATACAATAAATCACTACAGAGAAGCTTGAAACAATATCTAATGAGAAACATATATTAAAGGCTATGTCCACCCCCTAAAATAAAAAATTTAGATCATGCTCCCCCATGTCCCCCAGCCCCAACCGCATGTTTAGTTTTTTTAAAAAGCCCCCCAAACTCTTACTACCTCCCTCGATCCTCCGCCGCACTGCCGCCCTCGCTTGCATTCTCGCAGGGACCGGCAGTCGCGTCTGTGATTGGCTGAGCGGCAGCCAATCACGGTCTTCAGTGCAGCGGAGGAGCGGAGAGGTAAGTAGTAGTTTGGGGAGCTTTTTAAAAAAAAAAAACATGCGGTGGGGCTGGGGGACATGGGGGAGCATGATATTAGGGGGATTTGGCTAGGGGGAGGATAGTAGAACGGAGGGAGAGGGAGGGAGAGGGAGGGGGAGGAGGGGGGAGAAGCTGCAGCACGCATGGCAGGAATCTCCGGGAGGCCAGGTAGCAGGCAGTGTCCTATATGGACCTGCTGGCCTCCTGGTGGGCAGTTTTTGGAACTTTGGGGGGGGACTACAGGAGAACCAGATGGAGTTGGGATGTGAGGTAAGGATTAAACTACACTACATGGTGGGGCCAGTAGTTGGGGGGATTATAGTTTTGGGGGTGGACATGCCCTTTAAAACAACATTGCGTTAGAATAAAAGAATACTATCAACAAAAACTAATTTTAAGAGGTTTATGTTGTTAACTTCAAGATATGTACATTGTGAAATCATAGAGAATTATAACATATAACAAAATGGGTGAACCACAGAAGAAACCTAAATTTGACAGAGATGCATATGGACGACGAGATGGGGAATGATATGTCTTGACCAGGGAGGGGGCCTCACATTCAAGTTCAGCACATTCCGTTCAGCCTCGTTAACAACATAGGAAAGGTGCATGATAAAGGTGCCATAGTCATGGTCTTTTTTAGTGGGCGGATCCCCGGGTTAAGAAGTAGGTTGGTGGAATGCAGACTCAAAAGAGTCAAACCAACAAACACCGGGGAACTCCACGCAAGTCGATGAAGAAATAGTAACCGCACCACATCCAATCAGTGAAAAGGGTCCTTAACCCACTTATTAGAAGTGTAGAACAAATAAGTTTGGGGGCCTAGCCACCCTTCATCAGAAGGCCCCCCCGAAACGTTATTTGTTGTTACACTTCTAAATGGGATAAGGACCCTTTTTACTGTTCCCCTGCAGAGCCTAAGCGGTAAGGGAGTTCCAAAAGACTTACTCAGATGCCGGGACCTTCTCTGGTATTCCCCCAAACAGATCTGTTGATTAGTGAAGGAAGTAAACTTGTGAACAGCACTGATCGCAGGTACACTTCCTGCTATAATAAACCGTGTTTAAACCGAACATGGCTTACTGTAGTATTTGTGAATGGATCAAAGAGATCCATTCACTAATAGAACTTCTCTGTGGTCCAGTGTAAGGTACTGAATTGTGATCTCCATTCAGACTGCGCCTGTGCCCCCACCCCTTGTAAATTTTGAATTTACTAAGTGTTTGCCCAACTGGAAGCCACACTCACACCAGACTACACCCACTCACACACAGCAGCAGCACAACTACACGCTCCACCTAATAGAAATTAAAAGCGTCTTTTTTACAAAGTTTAATTCACGTGCCAAAAATCCAGAAGTGCCCATGAATGGGGGACATACACAAAGTCTTAATGACCTCCTGGCCACTAATTGTTTGGTAGTAGATTCCCTGTTTTCACATCAATTTTTCACACCATTTTTTGGGATCAGGTTCTCGCACCCATAGTGTGGAGTATGAAGTCTTAATTGGAACAACGTCGATTTTCTGGGAAATTACAGAGATTGGAGTCTGGGGGAGGTTGCACTGGCAACTATGACAAGACCAGTTTTATACCTGCATCCCACATTTCGATGGAAAAAAGCCTCATGCTTCAAGCTGCTTCAACAGAGTACTTTTGTAACGAGCAGAGACTCCTTTTTTCTGAAATCCTTAGAGTTGATTTTTCTATGAATTACTTAAATTTTATGACAATTACTATTTGCAGTAATGTGTGGATTGCAATGGTGTTGAATGTCATCCTGTCTTTTGCAATTCCTTTATGGTGGGCTTTGAGGATGAGCACTTATTGAGATGACATGTTTCCTCCTATGGCAGTTGACATGTCCACATTCACAAACGCATTATGGGTTCTATCCCTCTAACATTTCCTACGATGAGTGATGAACAGGTGGATGTAAAAATAGTAAAAATGGTACAGAAGGATAAACTCTATACAAAACTGACAGATAAGAATCAATTATTACATTATCAGAATCATCATTCAACACATTTGAAGAAACACATACCTTATAGTCAGGTGGGAGATTATAACTAGCCGCGAGGATAACAAAGATCAAATGATGAGATGTGCAGAAACTTTGGGATAGGGGATATCCGAAAGCTATAGTCAAAGAAGCAAGAGACATTTAAAGGATATGTACAACCGTTAATAAAACATTAGCTAGTGGCAAGTGGATGGCCGGTTCGCGCGTCTGAACCCGGATCCGCAGGGATTTATACCGTTCACGAACCGGATTTTTCTGGATTTTCCGCCTTCCGAACTTCCGATTCGCGGATTTTTAGTATTTTTCGAAAATTTTCGAAAATACGAGAAAACACGTAATTCGAAAATTTTCGAAAATGCAAGGATTTCACTTATTCCATAATACGTATTTTCGAAAAACGAGGTACTCGTATTTTCGAAAATACATATTTTCAAAAATACGTGAAAACTCGTAATTTCGTCAATGCGTGTGCACCTTGGTGCGACTGCGCAGGTGTTTGACGTAATTGCGCCACACTGTGTTTGGTCACTGCTCGATGATTCAAACATGCACACATGGTCGTGCCGACATGCATTGGCGTTACGTTGCGTGCGCACTGACCGAAGATCGCGCACGTGTTGTACGAGCACCAGTTGAGGAGGAAGCCAGCAAGTTTCAAGCATAAAGGTAGGCTCTGGGGGTAGAAAAATTTTTTTTGACCAACTTTAGTTAAAAGGAACAGCTTGCCACAAGCCTCATTTACGTCGTAAATATCCTTTAACCTGTATCACAGTTTAATGAACATAGTAAAAAAATCACAATATCCTAAACAACATTGGCTCATTTTAGAGAAAGCATATCCATATACATGAATTCATGTACCATCCTGATGGCAACTTAATCATTTCGAGTGCCAAACATTTTAACGGAAAGGAATCATACAACAAAGGATCTCTAATACATGCTTTGGAGGGTATATCGGCTAATTTTCAAGGTGATCACAGAGAAACCTGTGGATCAGGAATAAATGCTCCTTGGCACCAGGCGAATAAGACTACAATTTGTACATTCATGACATTTTTAGAAAATCTGTCTACAAACTATTATCCATACAGGTTCTGGAACCTGCATAAATCATGTATATTACTTAAGTATGTATATGTATAAATCATAATTGTGATGTCACTTCCCCTAGAGCTATGTATTTAATTAAATCACTTGCTTGCAAACTTGAAACAGGAACAAGATTCCTGAAACATTGTTACTTTGTAAGAATGTAAAAAACCTGTTATAACCTTTAGTAAAATTTAAAAATTTTAGCAATTCTTTTAGCAATCACCCCCTGGGTGCTTTAAAGCAAATGTAATAACATTTAGAAATGTGTCAAAAGGATGTACTTGGTTGTTATCCAACATATAGTACAAGGTTAAAAATATTATCTTTTAATTATACATGTTTTAGTCATCCAAAAATACCTGGAATACGTTATAATGCCTTTACAACCTACACAAAACTGCATGAACTGCATTGCTTAGAAACCTAGAACATATGGGATCATGTGAAATGTTTCTAATTATTATTTCCCAGCTGTCAAGAAATGTTAAACTAATGTGAAGTTGTTTATGATACCAATAGTACAGAGGAATAACATGGTGAAACTAGTTTATTATACCATAGTATAGAGGGAATAACAGGGGAAACTAGCTTCTAAACCTAGTAAGAGGAATAGTAGGGTGAAACTACTTAAAGGGGAACTGTGGTCCAAAAATGACTTTAGGTAAATTGATTTAAATTAATAGGAATTGGTCCCCTGATAATTTTTGCAATTTATTTCCATTGTTTATTTTGCTAGTTTTAAAGATATTACATTTTGTGTGTGATATGGCAGCAACATCACCAGGTCCCCTGCACTTACTGCTTCCTGCCCTGAAACTGTCAGTCAATCTGTCCTGTGTCTCCTCCTCCCTTTTGCAGCCCCCCTGTCCCTCCCACCTCATGGACCCCATGGTCCCTCCAGTTGCAGGCCCCCTTTGCCCATTATCTTACAGCCACATGTGGCCGCCCCCTCGCGGGTGCAGTGGCCCCCCCACTCTCGGTGCCTAAGCCCCACCCACTCGTGGATGCCTAATCCCTGCTCACTCGTGGGTGCCATGGTTACTCAGACCCCCCCACCCCACCCCCCCCATACAGAAAACTCTGTGGAATCAGCCTTTTCAGGCAGAGTGAGAACTTTGCCTGAAAGGATGTTCTCACATGTGGAGTGAAGGGCTGTAGATTCCCTTACCTTCCACACAGCAGAGAGGAGGGGGGACTTCCTGTCTCCTTCAAGCACTGAGGGACTCGCTGGCGGCACTGTGCAGGAGAAGCCTCAGGAATGTCACATGTCAGCCTCCCACCCATTAACTTTCTGGTCAGTCATTTCGGTATATCTTGGCCTGTGGAGCACGTAAGAGGTGTTGATGGCTCGTTTTAAGGTAGGAAACTGGCCTTTTCATTTAAGCTTAACTTGTTTGGAGACCACAGTTCCCCTTTAATATACCAAAGTACCAAGGGAATAACGGTGAAACTAGCTTACTATACTATAGTATAGAGTAAAAAACATGGTGAAACTACTTACCATCCATAGTACAGAGGGAATAGTAGGGTGAAACTAGCTTACATTACCATAGTACAGAGGGAATAACAAGGTGAAACTAGCTTACTATGCCATAGTATAGCGCAAATAACATGTGAAATTAGCTTACTATACCATAGTACGAGAATAGTAGTGTCAGCTAGCTTACTCATACTATACTGAGGGAATATGTGGTGAAACTAACTTACTATATCATAGAACAGAGGGAATAAAGGGTGAAACTAGCTTACTTGCCATAGTACAGAGGGAATAATAGGGTGAAACTAGCTACTATATCATAGAACAGAGGGAATAAGAGGGTGAACTAGTATTCAATTAGACAACTGGACTTGAAGTTAAGTTCTGGAAGACGTTTCCTAGTCATCCCACTGGCTTTCTCATCCTTTTTCTCAGTCATTCTGAATTGAGAAGCCATCGGATGACTAGCGAAACATCTTCAAGAACTAAACTTCAGTCCATTTGATCTAATTGAATACAACAGATATACAATGACCTGTGAATGAGAACCTTCATAAGGGTGAAACTAGCTTACTATGCCATAGTACAGAGGGAATAATATGGTGAAACTAACTTACTATATCATAGAACAAGGAAATAAGAGGGTGAAACTAGCTTACTATGCCATAGTACAGAGGGAATAAAAGGGTAAAACTTTTGGAAGAATTTTTTTTATACAAATGATATTTAGATTTAAAACTGATTATTGGTGGCAAATGCTTAGTAACCCGGGCACACTGTTACTGGTACAAACAAAATATAAATACTAATAATAAATACTGAGGTGTAATAAATACCTAACCTGCTATGCTGCCACTTATCGATAATATGATAATGTTAACCCTAGAAGACATCCATTATTATTCCATTGTAACATTTACTTTTCTAGGGAGGGGGATTTATGTGACATGTGATGTGACCTCTCCCATTATTTTCTGTTCCTGTGTCTTTGGAACACTGCTAATCGAACACTGCTAATGGAACACTGCTAATGAACACTGCTAATAGACACACAGCTAATGGAACACTGCTAATAGAACACAGCTAATGGAACACTGCTAATGGAACACTGCTAATAGAACACAGCTAATGGAATACTGCTAAGATACAGTACTAACTTGAAGTGAAAGGTCTTGCATTTGTTGGGGATGCTTTGACTCTTCTTCCCAAGCTTCTTCTTTCAACATCTTTTAGCAGACCGCATTGTCATTTAGCACTACTAATTACCTGAATGGGGGGATACCATTAATACCTTCAAATGTAACCTTAAACCCACCTCTTCAGGCAAGCATATAACCTAGCCTAAACATTACCCATCTTACTCCCCATTATTATCCAACCCGCCTTTCACACTCCACCTCCATTCTATTTACACACCCTACCGACTCCTGCAACCTTATGTCTCACCCCATATCCTCTAGACTGTAAGCTCTTTGGGCAGGGTCCTCTCTTCTATTGTATCACGGTATTGCTGTAAAAACTCATTACTCTGTTTACTCATATTTTGTATTACCTGTGTATGTAATATGTATGACTTTGTTTAATCATGTATTACCCTGTATGTAATGTATGACTATGTAATTGTACGGAAGATGTTGGCGCTATATAAATCCATAATATAATACAAACATCCCCATGCAGAAGATATACCATGGGAAAGATGATAATGTGTCTTTTGCGCTTGCAATTTTTTGGTAAAAATATTAAAAATCCACTTATTATACAGACTATGTAGAAGATAATGTACCACATTTGTACAGCGTAAATAGAATTTCTGGGAATCTGTTTTAAAGGGGTTGATGAGAGCTTTTTGGAAGGAGTTGTTTGTTTATTCAGTGTTGCATTAACTGTACTCCCTAAATGTATGCTCCTGTGGACTTTCATCTGCATGCATCAAAATTCTCAGTATAAAAAGAGATTAGGAAACCCAACCAGCAAAGTTTTCTAATATATAATGTTTTTACGTGGGAAGAAATCTGGAGTTCTAATAGTAACACTGCTTTAAAAAGAAAAACGTTCACATGTACGTTTATTTATACAAATCAACACACCTAAAGCTTTCTGGCACGTGTAAAAAGGTAAGTAGATATTGTGCCAGAGACACCATCCCTTAATACAGAAGCCCAGGATTCTGTACTAACCAGGGCAAGGAATGTATGTTAATGTAAACAGCCTACCAGTATCTCATAAGAAAGGAGTATGCTAACTGCCTGGAGTAGGTCAAGTTATCCACAATTGTTTCCAGCAGATGGGTAAGATTACATTTCGGAAGGAAGAGATGAGCGGAATGTCTAAATATACTACAGGTATCCAGAACTTTATTGGAATCCAAATATTTATTTCATGGTTAAATAACATTTTCGAAGTACAAGTACAGTGTGGTTTAACATCGAAAAGCCTTTATCATTACATATACCTTAATGATCCATTTAAAGCTGTAATGGGGTACATTTCTTTTTTTTTTTTCTTCTTTTTTTTTTTTTTACCAATTATACTAGAATGTATTGTTTAGATAGTTAGAGCACCAGGGATATTAACATGCACCATAGCTTTTGACTCAAAGTGTTGTTTTTTTCCTTTTTTTACTTCAGCAGTAGACTTCTTGCAAAAACCTGTCTTTGAATAAATTTATGATGGTGTCTAAGCGCAGTTCAAATAAACCTTGTTTAAACAGAGGTCTGTTATAACAACACAGGATATGATGAGGGGATGGTAGCAACTAGCAAGCATGTGACCCACAGGAAGATGAAGCTATGTTACATTATACCATTTTAAACTGTGGATGGTATGAAAGACAGGTTTCTTATGAAACATTTAGGCAAATTGGAATGACGATCGTAGATTTACGATCCCCATAGAATGCCATTGTGATATTTTACTATCGCATGGTATTCTCACCAAACTATTTTTAATTAACGAATGTTCGGTGTAAATGTACGACCACTACGGTACATTACTGATAACGCGCGTTATCGCTAATTATCTACACCTACCGCGCTTTATAAATATGGCCCACTGACTCCTACATCCTACATCACATACATATACTTTACAGGGCCAAAGATCATTTTTGATTATTTTTATTTTATTTTTTATTGATATTTTATTTCTGCACGAGATGCTTACAGTGGAATTTATAAAAAAAGTACAGGAAATGGCTGAGACTACCAGAATTTGTTGCAGTCCATGTCCAGCATATTCTATCATAGTTGCTTACAGTATATACACGGCAATGTCCTTGATTGAACCCACTCCATCCAGTGACATACGTGTGCTGTCTGTCTCATTTCAAATTATAGCCCCTAACCTGTTGTTATAAAACCCTATAGCCTGTCGTTATAAAGCCCCATAGCCTGTTGTTATAAAACCCCAAAGCCTGTTGTTATAAAGCCCCTACCTGTTGTATAAAAACCCCATAGCCTGTTGTTATAAAGCCCCATAACCTGTTGTTATAAAACCCCAAACCTGTTATAAGCCATAACCTGTTGTTATAAGCCCCATAACCTGTTGTTATAAAGCCCCATCGCTTGTAGTTATAAAGCCCCATAACCTGTTGTTTATAAAGCCCCATAACCGTTATAAAGCCCCATAACCTGTTATAAAGCCCCATCACCTGTAGTTATAAACCCACCCTTATCCTGTTGTTATAAAACCCCATAGCCTGTTGTTAAAAGCCACATAACCTGTAGTTATAAACCCATAACCGTTGTTATAAAGCCCCATCACCTGTAGTTATAAAACCCCATATCCTGTTGTTATAAAACCCCATAGCCTGTTGTTATAAAGCCCCATAACCTGTAGTTATAAAGCCCCATAACCTGTAGTTAAAAAGGCCCATAACCTGTTGTTATAAAACCCCATAGCCTGTAGTTATAAAGCCCCATAACCTGTAGTTATAAAGCCCCATAACCTGTTGTTATAAAGCCCCATAACCTGTAGTTATAAAGCCCCATAACCTGTTGTTATAAAGCCCCATAGCCTGTTGTTATAAAGCCCCATAGCCTGTTGTTATAAAGCCCCATAACTGTTGTTTAAAACCCCATAGCCTGAGTTATAGCCCATAACCTGTAGTTATAAAGCCCCATAACCTGTTGTTTAAGCCCCATAACCTGTAGTTATAAAGCCCATAACCTGTTGTTATAAAGCCCATAGCCTGTTGTTATAAAGCCCCATAGCCTGTTGTTATAAAGCCCCATACCTGTTATAAAGCCCCATACCTGTTGTTTAAAGCCCAAGCCTGTTTTTATAAGCCCCATACCTGTTGTTATAAAGCCCCATAACCTTGTTATAAACCTATAACCTTTGTTATAAGCCCCATACCTGTTGTTATAAAGCACCATAGCCTGTTGTTATAAAGCACCATAGCCTGTTGTATAAGCCCCATAACCTGTTTTATAAAGCCCATAGCTGTTGTTATAAAGCCCGTAGCCTGTTGTTAAAAGCCCCGTAGCCTGTTGTTATAAACCCCATAACTGTTGTTATAAGCCCCATAACCTGTTGTTATAAAGCCCCATAACTGTTGTTATAAGCCCCATTCATGTCCCTCTCAAACTGCCAAGTGATGGTAAAGTGATGGTAAATAGCTGTAAGTGAAAAAAGCTTTTTCAGTGTAAGGTGTTTCGTTTATTGGCATGTAGTTCTATAATTACAGACTCTTACAGTTTCACGCGGCTTGACTGCACTGTTATAGCAACATTTAATTATTTATACAAATTATAATAAAAAGCTATTATTTTATTTCATCCTGGAATGGATTTGCCATTTCCGTTTATTTTCTCATTGGATTCATTAGAAATGAATTATAGAAAGCAGTCTGTCAGGATTTGTTTTTCTTCTTTTCCGTTTCTCATTTTTCATACCATTTATGTACATGGAGAGTTTCAGCTTATCTGACCTAACAGTTTACTGCTATGTCTCAAAATAAATATCCATTCACTAACTGAAAATCAACTCGGCCGGGCCTCTTAGTGCACATCCACATTCAGTGGCCTCATCTACATTCAGTGGCCTCACCTACATTCAGTGGCTTCACCACATCAGTTGCTTCACCTACATTCGTAGCCTACCCACATTCAGTAGCTTCATCCACATTCTGCCTAATCCACATCAGTGGCTTCACCCACATCAGTGGCCTAATCCACATTCAGTGGCTTCACCCACATTCAGTTGCTTCACCTACATTCAGTAGCCTTACCTACATTCAGTAGCTTCATCCACATTCAGTGGCCTAATCCACATTCAGTAGCTTCATCCAGATTCAGTGGCCTAATCCACATTCAGTGGCTTCACCCACATTCAGTGGCCTAATCCACATTCAGTGGCTTCACCCACATTCAGTAGCCTTACCCACATTCAGTAGCTTCATCCACATTTCCTACATTTCATTTACTTCTCACTTAACTTTATCATTTAAAAACATGACAGCAATTCATTTGCAGAATCCAATGAAGTAAAAGAAAAAACATTTGCACTTTGAGAAAATTCTTTTTGAACCAAAGGTGTTATTGAAATCATGTGGTCTTTTGTGCTTTTCTTTTTAGATTTGTAATAGAAAGTAAAAGTAGAATGATTAATACTAAAACAAATTTTAAAAATGTGGATTCTAACGTCTACATACACTATGGAAATTTTCACAGGACAAATCGGAAAGACTAATATATATAATATATATAAGGAAAACACCAAAGTTAGCATGGATCGTGCACCAGTCCCTACGCTGTCCAAATTTTCATTAAAACGGTCCGAACCGAGAGTATATTAAAAGCATCCTTTATTGTTACATATTTAAAAGCTTCCACATCGGAAGGATCTCAATGAGCTCTGGTCTTAATGGAGGGACTGGTGCGTGATCCATGCTAACTTTGGTGGAGACTTGAATAGAGGTAGAGACGGACCTCGGACCGCAGCACGCCCTGTACAAGCTCCGGGACGCATTTTATGCTGTTCTTATCCATACTGTTACTTTGTGTATTTTTGAAATGTTCTGTATTCTTTTAGTTGGCCAGCTATTTTTAACTTTTGAGTATGAACTACCAAGTGATGTTTTATTTTTAGAATGTATATATTTTGGTGCATTATTAAATCAACTTTTCTGGATGAAATTATAATATTTTTTATTATATTAGTATCTTCCGTATTTTTTGGTGGCTAACTGTTTTATTACTCAGAGTTTTCTAGGCTCCTAATTTCATTAGGAGTGTGGGTTGTCTACCAGCATTTGAGACATTTAAGGTCTCTTCTTTTAGTCTTTTGTACTTTGTCCATTTTTGAAAGATCAGTCCTCTAGTCTGCAAATAACAGCAGGGAATTTTCAAACTAAAGGGCCAATAAGGGTAATCATTGGAATAGACTTTGCAAGTTACTGAGTTATTTATACATGAAGTAGAAGTTGATCCAGGGATATTTCCAATCGTCACTTGGAGTCAGGAAGGAATTTTTTTCCCTTCATAAATTTGTTGGTTTTTTTTGCCTTCCTCTGGATCAATAGTTAGGCAGGGAATTAGGGTATTGCTAGATTGGTTGTATTGGATGTATGTATGTCTAGAAAACAAATGAAGGGCCTAGATGACAAAGGGTGTACATATATTTAAAGGCAGTACAGTTTTATAGCCTAAGGGGTCCCCTGGGCAAAACATGGTGCTTAAGGGCCAGACAAGTCTAGGATGATGTTTCAAGCTTCTCTGTGTCTTAAGTTGCCTTTTAACAAGTTACAGTTAAGTTGCTATTTAACAAAGTTACACTTAGACAGTCAGGATAAACAAGGAAATGTGAGAGTCACATGATGTGTTGTTTAAGTCTCACTCCCCAGCCATTCTCTGTCCATTCCTCTATCTAGTTTTCTTTAGCTAGCTTTTAAAACGATTGTGAAGTTTTGGGGCGGAACTTGTGATGCAGCAGATGATGCTCTGTTACAGCAGTCGGATACAACTGGGCATGCTCAGTGGCTCTGGCATAGGGGATGAAGCAATGGTGCTTGTGATTTGCTAGATGGAATCACCACCCTTTATACTTCTGTAACTTTGTATAGACTGCAGCTATGTAGAAGCATGATCCTGTGGTTATCCTAAAGGTCAATATAATACCAAATGTAGTGCAGCTTATGACGACACAGGACTGTAGCTGTGTTCACAGTTGAACACAGTCCTGCGTTGTCATAAGCTACACTACATTTGGTATTATATTGACTATTACCAAGTGTGTTGGAAACTGGAGTTGTGTAGCCTACAGGAATCCTCAGCCTCAGTACTTGGGCACCTCAACCTAGGTCATCTTAAAGGTAGGAATGTGACCTTTTTAATAAAAAAAAAGACCACAGTGCCCTTTGGAGTTGGGACAATCTGTTTAGAAATATAGAAGCATTTGGCCCGCATATGGTACAGTGTCACATATATGCAGAGATGCTGTAGTGTATAAAAATATAGAACTATTTGTTCAATAAATGGAAGATAACCTCTATAGGCGCATACATTGTCATTGGGTTTTACTTTTTAGCACAGTGCTTTGGTAAGTTAGCATTGTTTCCATTAGTGAAGGTTTCGAGTTTGCATAGTAGTGACCTGTTCTATCCTATCTAACTAGATTATATCTCTTACTTTCAGATTATATTACATGGAACTGTATTTCATTAAGCCAAGCTAAGTTCAAGCGAGCAGAGAACTTTCTCTTGAAATTCTGTTGATCATGAAATTAATTTTTTTCTGTGTTGTTTGAGACATTTTTAAAATTAGATTTCCTATTTCAAATGGCTACAAAAAGCAAGGTAAGGCTTTAACTAAATGGATTGCTATACTATTCAGTGTTTCCTCCATGGAAAGTAGAAGCAGAAGGGCAATTGGGGGTCCTTCAATTAAACAGATGCAAGATGTCAGCATCAAAGGTAGGCACTGGAGGGTCCTAGAAAAAAAAAAGTAATTCGTTTTTTAAAAGCTGCAGCTTCCAACTAAACTTAACATTGTTTTACGGCATACTTATCCTTTAAAGGTAGCAAGCAGTGGCAGGCAGCAACATTTAGAACCAGCATTGTATTGTCTTGTATAAAGAGAGGATGGATTCAAGGGAGGAAAATGTTATTCTCCCTCTTTACAAAGCATTGGTAAGGCTCATTTGGAATATGCAGTGCAATTTTGGAATCCTGTGTACAAAAGGACATATTTTAATGGAAAGGGTTCAGAGAAGGGCAACTAAATTAATAGGATTGGGGGAGCTTGAATATGAAGAGAGACTGAAAAGTTACATTTATGTACGCTGGAAAAAAATGAGCTTGTGTGGGGATATGATTACTGTGTATAAATACATTAACGGGCCATACAATAAACTATCTGGGGCATTGTTCACCAATAGAACATGTCAAAGGACACGAGGACATCCCTTAAGACTTAAGGGCTGTCCATTCCATTTACAATTTTTTCTGTAGTGTAGGGCCCCTCCCCCAGCCCCAACCGCTATAGAAATTTTTGCAGAAACACCCCGATCATTACACATTACCTCTCTCCTCCGACATTCTGTCAGGGCCCTCTGTTTGCCTGAAACGCAAGCAGGGGGCCGTACTGGCAGCCGTGTCCGGCTTCCTGGATAGCCGAAGTGGCTTCCAGCTACCAGAAACTACAGAGGAGAGTGTTAATGTAGTAGAGTTTGGGGGAGTCTCTGCAAAAATTACTTGGCATTGGGGCTGGGGGAGGGAGCCCTACACTAAAGAAAATGGGTTTTGTGCTAGAGGAGAGAAAACGGGGGAGAGGGGGAGGGAGGCTGCAGTGCGCATTACTTTTTGTCCCGCAGAAGAGACAGTAGGCAGAGTCCTATATGGACTCAGCCAGGCTCCTGGTGGCCAGTTTTTGGGACTTTGGAGGGACATTACAGGACAACCATTGGAGCAGGGATGTAAGGTAGGATTTTACTACACTACACAGTGGGGCCCAGTAGTGGGTTAAATTATAGTTTTTGGGGGTAGACATGCCCTTTAATGAAAAAAAGTATGCTTCAAGGGGTGTGGGGTAATGGTGTGTACTACCTGTACAACAAAGCAAACAACAACACTTTATTCTACTTTTCCCCCATCCTTCTCTATCTCTCACCGACCAACATACGCATTCTCTATCAAACACATTTCTACTTACACGCTCTGGAAGACACATACTCTCAAACATATAGACACTGTCAGGCACTCTCCAGTCACTGAGCAGCAGTTCGCTGTGTAGCAGTTACCACAAGTTTCTGAGTGGTCACAGTTGATGTGAAAGTGACTGTAGTTAGTTTTTCTTCCCCAAACATCTAGACCGCTTCAGAAACTGCTACAATACCATTGTGTGAAAATAGCCTAACAGGTACTCATGTTAATGTCACACCCTTTAAGATTAGAAGAAAAGAAGTTTCATCTTTAGGTTAGGAAAGGTTTGTTTCCAGTGAAACGGTGAAACTGTGAACTGTCTCCAGCAGAAATGGTAATATTTTTCTCCTTCATACTGGTTTTATTTTTTGCCTTCCTCTGAATCAACTGTAAAGCTGGGTACAAACTTAACAATACAATTCTGTCTGAATTACCCCATTATCATTAAAATGTGTACCGCAGTTCCGGACAGGCAAAATGTGCAATCCTATACTGTACATTCTCCTTTTATATAGAGAAGATGTTTGGGACTGTGTGTAGGGGGATCTTTACAAAATTAGGCTGGGTACACACGGAGGGACTTTTTTGTCCCGACCGAACGCTCGCTACGTGTAGAGGGGTGGATAGTCCCTTTAACCTCTTCAATACTGTGAATGTTAGACACTTAGGGGCATATTTTATAAAAACGAAATTATCGAAAAAAAATTACCGCCGCACATTGCGGGCGTGAAAATAGCGCTATCGCCGTATTTAAAATGGCGAGCGCCATTGCCGCGATATGTATCGCGGCCGCAATGCGTTGCGGTAATTTTAAGTCCCTTCAAGGTGATACTGCACTTAGCGCAATGCGCTAAGTACAGTATCGCCGCGAAGGGACTTAAAATCCCTTCCCGACGCCTCTGCTAAGGGGGCGGGGCATACGCCCCCTCACCCCCCCCGCGGCGGCGGAGACCACCCGCCGCCGCTTCCTAGCAGCCCCTCCCAACCCCTTCCCCACTCGCGGCAATCTCGGAACAGAAGGCTAGGAGGGGCTGCCGGGAAGGGGCCGCAAGATTGCCGCGAGCGGGGAAGGGGTTGGGAGGTGCTGCTGGGAAGCATCAGCGGGTGGTCGCCGCCACCACGGGGGGTTGAGGGCGGGGTGGGCATGCCTCCCGGGGCGGGTGCGACCACCCGCCGCAGGTTGCCTGCCCATCCCCGCCGCAGGGAGGCTAGTATCGGCTGCTTTCGCCACCTTCAAGGCAAAAGCAAAACACTGATACTAGCAGTGCGAAACAGTTACCGCTGCTTTATTAATAGAAGCGGTTGGTAACAGGTAAGTATCGGCACGAAGAGTTAACGCCTCGTTAACATTAATAAATCGCGTTAACGCGATTCTGCGGAAATGTCAGGGAAAACGGCCGTGAAAACTTAACAAGCTTTAAAATTGCCCCTAAGGCTAGAATGGAGCACTTTTCCATTCTCATAGTTCCACATAGGGTTGCAATGTAAGGAACACCAGGACATGAGGCCATCACTGCTTTCTCTTTGAAGTTCCCTTTCTTAAAGGGTCAGTAAACTTAAAAAACAACTTGCCTGTAAACTTTTGAAAAAAGAAAGCTCTTTCAGAGCCTCTAGTTCCCTCCCCTCTGTGCTCATTGACACCGAGTACTGCTCCACTCTTTTCCTTCTCCCTGGCACGCCCCCAAGTATACCGTCCTCCCCTTTCCGATTGCACCACTATGCTTGAGGTAGCGCGCATGTGCATTGTAAGAAAACTGTGTCACAGGTCGTGAAACCTTCTCTGGAGGCCGTTGCGCTAGCAGAAAATCACAGCAAAGCTTCAGTGCTGCATATCGATGCGTCCTGCTCTTATAGCCACGTCCTTTCTAATTACATGTGTGCGCTAGCCGATTGATTGTCTTCTGCGTGACTTTCATGAAAAGAACCACAAACATCTTCTATCCTTAAAGGGCATGTCCATCCCCAAATTATAATTTAACCCACTACTGCCCCCACTCTGTAGTGTAGAAAAATCTTACTTACATCCCAGCTCCAAATGGTTGCCCTGCAATGCCCCTCCAAAGTCCAGAAAACTGGCCATCAGGAGCCTAGCAGAGGGTGAAATTGTTTCTGCCTCTGGGGCTTCCTCTGAGAGGATTGTGGCATGCTCTGAGCAGCCCTCCCTCTCCCTCCTTGGTCTCCCTCCCCCTAGCACAAATCCCTTTTAATATGTTAGAGTGCTAACTCCCCCAGCCCCAACCGCATTAATATTATTTGCAGAAAGTCCCCCAGTCTTTACTTACCTTCACTCTATCCTCCACTGTTATGTAGCTGGAATGGTGACATTTGGTACATGAACTACATGGTGGAAAATAACCTCTCCCAATTCTCTCCCAATAGGGGTTACTGGGCATACTTGCCCTCACAGAGAGTTGGATAGTCTGGCAGGGGTCTGGGGGACTAAGGGACATAGCCTGAGCAAAGCAAGTACTGGATTTCAGTCATGAAGCCAGGGACAGATTTCCCATAAGGTCACATAGGCCTTAGGCATCTGAAGCCTGCAGTTTAAAAACATGAATTGCTTATTGCAGCAATAGACAATGTATCTCCCGAATGTATCTTTTAAATCCGGGCATCCAAGGGATTGAAAACGAAACAAATGTAACTAATTTCCCACCTGTTTACACCGTCACCTTCTAACGTAGGGAGATGGAAAGCAGTGAATGTCCCTGCCTTGTACCTCACTGACAGTAACTAATCTTCCAACTGGTTACACTGTCACCGCTCCTTATGAAGGGAGAAGGAAAGCAGGGAATGGACCTGCCTTGTATCTCACTGATAGTAACTAATCTTCCAACTGGTTACACTGTCACCTTCTAATGTTGGGTAAGGTAAAGCAGTGAATGGATCTACCTTGTATCTTGCTGATAGTAACTAATCTTCCAACTGGTTACACTGTCACCTCCTAATGTTGGGTAAGGTAAAGCAGTGAATGGATCTGCCTTGTACCTCACTGATAGTAACTAATCTTCCAACTGGTTACACTGTCACCTCCTAATGTTGGGTAAGGTAAAGCAGTGAATGGACCTGTCTTGTATCTCACTGATAGTAACTAATCTACCAAGTGGTTACATTGTCACCTCCTAATGCAGTGAATGGACCTGTCTTGTATCTCACTGATAGTAACTAACCGTCCAACTAGTTACACTGCCACATACTAATGAAGGGATAAGGAAAGCAGTGAATGGACCTGCCTTTTATCTCACTGATAGTAACTAATTTTCCAACTAGTTACACTGTCACATCCTAATGAAGGGATAAGGAAAGCAATGAATGGGCCTGCCTTGTACCTCTCCGATAGTAACTAATCTTCTAACTGGTTACACAGTCACCACCTAATGTAGGGAGAAGTAAAGCAGTGAATGGATCTGCCTTGTTTCTCACTGATAGTAACTAATCTTCCATCCGGTTACACTGTCACCTCCTAATGTAGGGAGCAGGATAGCAGTGAATAGACCTGCCTTGTATGTCACAGATAGTAACTAATCTACCAACTGGTTACACTGTCACCTCCTAATGTAGGGAGAGGGAAAGCAATGAATGGACCTGCCTTGTATCTCACTGTTACAGCACTTTATTGTGGGGAGTTATTTATTACATTGGGGCATGGTTTATTGATTTTAATACAATCCTATATAGTAGAGTATTTAATTTGGCCTGAACTATAAAAAGCCATTTTGTATAAATATTATATCTATTCATTGTTCTAGGGATGCAGTGCTATTTAATGGAATCTATCTGCATCTCAGTGAATAGGCATAGAGGATGCCCCTGCCTCTCAAAGTGGTCATGTATTTTTACTGGGAAATGCCAGCAGAGTAATGCTGGATGGTGCTGGCCACTAATTTTGCACAGTGCCATTTAATGCACGTTATGACAAGCCTGACCTCCAGACACGATGTCCCAATCCTATATAAACTGCTCTATACAAAGGCCTAAGATACTTACAGGAAAATGCACTGTTGGCTACACTAAATACTAATAATAATGACTAAAAAAAAGGTTGGTGTGACTTTAAGATGGGGTGTGTGCCTTGGCTACAAGTATCTCAAAATACACAAAAAACAAAAGATTTTTAGTGCCAGCTATCACCATGGAGAAGAATCTGCTATCGGCCTATTATATTAGAGCTGTGATTCTCACTCACACCATCAGACTGTACTGAGAAATAGAGATGACCGAACTTCAGAAAGTTCAAAAAGTCAATGGGAGTCAAATAGCTTGAAAAGTTCTAATGACATACAATTAAAATATCAATGGTAACAATGTAAATGGCTCTGGGACCTGGGAAATGGTCTGGGGAACATGTTTGAATATCCAGAACTAAAAAAAAAAAACGATTTTATTCTCACATGTGGTACTTTCGAGATCCCGCATTCGATTTTCGATAATTATCCCATAACGATTTGAACATTCAATAATTACCTACCATAAACAACGATCGAAGGATTGTCCGATTTTCGAATTCGATAATTATAGAAAGTCCAAGATATCCGGGTCCGGAATAGTTCGAGAAGTCCGAGTCCGTTCAAACTGGATAAGATCGGCTCAAACTCTGGTTCGAGTTCTAGTCCATCTCTAGTGAGAAATAAGCAAAGGGGCAGAGACCAATGGCAGTCCCCAACAACATGCCGCTTGTGTGAAACTAGATAGGAGTCAAGCTGGTCTAGGGAAGAAATCCGGCCCTGCTGCAGCAACCTAAACACACTAGAGTAAGCGCTGGTTACATGTATTCATTTATAGATTGTAATGAGGCAATTTCACAATTCACAATGTGTACAATTTCTGTAAGCGAGTAATAATAATAGAAGACATTTTGGTAAAGGTTAGTATAGGGAAATTTGTGCCTGGAGGGGATCTTAACATTAATGTCTTGGTAAGGGTGGACATGCCCTTTAAAAACAAATTTTATATACCGGTATGGGAATCTTGTTCCATTACTGGTCCTTAAGTTGTATGCTTTCTTCATATTTAGATCACAATTAATTGTAATGCAGGCTGGTGGTTAGTGCTGAAGTTCATAACATGAATGTATGTAACACAGACAAGCTATGTTTTCACAAGACTTTCACAATATACTTGTGGGATCTGCTGTATGAGGGTTGGTCCAGTTGGGGGGACCCGAGGACATACAGTATTTAAATTTAAGCTTTCGTTATCTATGGCTTTTTGCTGATATGGAGATATTATGTTGCATGCACTTGATCAAATATTATGTGTGCTCATAAAAGCTGTCACTTTATGTCTAAAAATATACAAGTTAGATTTACACCCAGAGTACAAGAATCCTTCTTAAAGCAAATTGCCATCAAATTGAGATTCCCAGGCTTCACAATGTTTTCTTTCACATAAATTAACATAGAATTTATAAATCTTACTGGTATAACATGGGATGGAAAGGGAGCAAGGTCAACAGGAAACAGAGCTTCCCTCAGTGTTGAAATGTACAAGGCATTTCTGAGAAGGGTTCATAAAGAGTGTCATGCGGAACTAGAAATATGGTCATGTGATTTATCTGTCACCAGCAAATCATTTTGTTTGCACGAGTAGATATTTATCAACATTGCGGGCAGCGTAGTGTGATGGCGTCAGCAGTTTATTCTTTTACTGTGTTATTGCTGAACCACCTGGCAAAGGATTTCATCTGATTTTTATGCCTAAAAAAGATGGCTTATCTTTTCTTCTGTAGCTGTAACCGTAATGCCCAGCAGAGCAGGGTTATCCAAAGGCCCTAGCACCTTCAGGGGGCCAAGCTTCAGAAGCAGTTGCAATACTACAGTCAATACAATATATATAGCAAAGAAGGGGGCCCTAAATGTTAACCCTGTCTAAGTTCCCATATGATCTTAATCCAGCTCTGATGTCCACAGAAAATCTTAGTTCAGAGATGACTGTTATGGGGAGTCCCTAATGATCCTCAAAAACATTCCCCACCCACTTTTATCAGTAATCAATCTACCTATACAAGATACATAAATAATAGTGTGTGGTTCACTTGTATGATATGGCATATTGGACCATGAAAACATATTACTGTACTTGTTAAATCAAGCAAAAAAAATTGTTTTCAGGCTGAGCTCTTCCTCAATATTTAATACTGCTCCTCCTCTATCTTCAATAAAGCTCCTGCACTATCTTTAATTATGTGCCTCCTCTATCTTTAATGATGCTCCTCCTCTATCTTTATGATGCTCCTCCTTTATCTTTAATTATGTGCCTCCTTTGTCTTTAATAATGCTCTTCCTTTATCTTTAATGACACTCCTCCTCTATCTTCAATTACATGCCTCCTCTGTTGACAATAATGCTCCTCTTATATCTTTAAAGGGTACGTACACTGTAAAAAAACACTTTTTATTACTGGATAGCGGTGGCTTTATATATAAACATGTATTTGTATGGGACTGCACGATCGATCGCTCGCAAATTCGGCCGCGGGCGAATTTGCTGCGACCAACGGACATTTGTCCCGTAGCGAGCGCTTGGTCGGGACAAAAAGTCCCTCCATGTGTACCCAGCCTTACTCCTCTCTAATACCTTTTTTATTACTGCCCCCATTTCTCCTACAGCAAAGAACACAGAAAACAGCTGTGGATCAAATAGGGCACACCTAACCAGAATAACTAATTAGAATAATTGATTAGATCCTCATATTATTGATTAATGCAATAAAAGGCATTTTTATTATTTGTGCAAAAGTAGCCCAACCCTAGAGGGAAATAATAAAGTCAAAAAAGATAGCATATAAAAACACACTTCCTGTGCTATTATTCTGGTTACATATAACATAGTCATTATGATATACCGGTATAGACATCCATTACTCAATCATTCACAACACCTATTAGTCTTACAAAGTTAAAGTACAATAGTTCATGTTACAAAAAGGTCTGTCATTACAGACTCAATAGCAATCTTATCATAATAGAAGTATAACAGTAATCTCTAGGCAGAGGATTGATATCATCATGATACATTACTGTAAATATATATTAATAAAAACCCCTACTAAAGGCACAAATAGGCTAACATAGGTGGAGGCAACAGGCAGTGAACACTGACCATGGCAGTTCCCCACGCTTAACAATATAGAGCAGCGAATATCTTAGCCCATCAAATGACCAGACAGGATGCACAGAGGGCAATTAAATCAATGCACTCAAACAGGACGCGTTTTCTGTCGCAATCCCCCCGACTTTCTCCACACTTCCTCGTTGAAGAAGTCCGGGATCGATGAAACGCGTATATATAATGGTCCAATCAATTATTCTAATTAGTATCTGGTTAGTGTGTCCCTATTTGATCCCCAGTCTGTTTCTGTGTTCTTTGTCTGTTTAATTAATGTGAAGGAGCACCCTGACTTCATTGGGGATATATTCTACCTCCCTGGAGTTTTGCTGTAGTGCGCGGGCTATACATAGTCTTTTTTTGGCCCATTTCTCTCTCCTACTTCCCTGTTGCCACAAAACAGTGAGAGCTGTTTGAAGAATCATCATAACATGCCCAAGGCAGTGTGGCGCAATGAACATCTGTTGGCATGTGCACTGAGGTCGTGGGCGCGCTCTTCAAAAACTCACTGTTTTGGCAGAAACAGGAATGTAGGAGAATCCCAGCACTCTCGTGGGGGAGTCCTAAAAACGGTATTAAGAGGAGGAGGCAAGAGCCTGCAACATTCAAGGAGTAAAGAAGGGTATGGGAGGGTGAAGTTTGACCATAAATATGGAGGCCGATTTTATGTACAAATCCGACATTTCCATTGACTGGTGAAAAAATTTATACCTTTTCCTTATTATGCAACATTAGACCGTAATATTGATCTTAATTTCAATCGGGAAAGTTTTTTTAAGTTGATTGGTAAAAATTATGGTAGGTTCTGATTAAATTTAAAAGGGGCCCATACATTAGAACTTACTATCTAACAATTTAAAGGCATCTTAGTAGGGAAAGAACTATTAAAAAAAAATTCCTTTCTTTTTATTGTGTTCTATAAATTCCTTCCCCAACCCCAGAGTACCTTTATTTCAACAGTCCTTCCTCGTGGCCAACCGGTCAGAAAGGATTGCACCATGTGTAACCAGCCATGGTAAATTAACATACCATAAAATAATTATAATAACTCAAATATGACAGTATTTTCTAAGCTAAAACTATCAGTTTTCCCATTTAGAAACTATGAAATCTAATTACAGCGTATATACTCGAGTATAAAACCGAGTTTTTCAGTGCTGGCAAAATCAGGCCTGAAAACTCGGAACTCGTGTTATACTCGAGTTGAACCGCTTACCTGGGATTCGGTACCGGCAGCCGCGGCAAATCTTTTTTCTGGCAGCTGGCCGCCAGGCCGACGTCGACTCGCCCGCGGCTGCGGAGCGATGCTTTATAGCTGGGATTTTGTTAGTTTCCGAAACTCTTGCTTGAATGCCGAAGTGGGGTGGCTATCAGATGTTTGAAACTCAACTCCCAGCTATAAAAAGCTGCTGGGAGTTTGTATAGTTTCCTCAAAATCTTGAATGCCATGCCGCCTGCTGCATTACAGGATGTTTGAGAAATCTACAACTCCCTCAGATGGCTTTATTAGCTCGGCAGTTGTTAGTTTCCAAACATCTGAATGCCAAGTTTCGTTCTCTAACAGCCGGTTATTAAGCTCGGGTCAATCACTTTATTATGGATTTTTAGGCTGAAATGGAGCGCACTCTCCGTTATACTACCGGGTGCGTTTAATTCTCGAGTATAATACGGTTTTACCTATATAGCCTACTATAGATTTTAATAATGAATATTAACAGTAACACGTAACTTCCACAATGCGGCTACTGACTATAATTATTATATTCATTCTTGACTATGGTTCACTGAACGTCCATTAAAATAGTTAAAGGGGTAGATTGAAGAAGAAATAATCATGCTTATGGTTACAAGTAATGAAAACTGTACATCATAATGCCTTGTATACCCACGCGTAAAGGATAAACAGATAGTATCTGGGATAAAGTTTCAAGGAGTCTTCCCTCGATATTATATGCAGCTCTGAAGTTACTATACAGTCTTCCATCCCTGCAATGTGTTAGTGGCATACTGATTTCAAGCGTATTAATAACAGTGACACCTAGAAAAACACTTATAGGGGCTCAGTGTACCAAGAGCCAATGATAATTTCATTACCCCCTGTAAGGGGGCAATCACTACACACAAAAGGCTCCTCTGTGCATAGCTAAGTGGGAAACCCATTCCGAATCCTAAAGGCCTGCAGAAACTTTCCGTCCTAAAAGACAATTATCAGATAGGTTTACATTGTTGTTGTAGTGTACGGTATAGTTATTATATTAGTCGCTACTTGGGGATCTATCAGTTCATCAAGAAAGACAAAACCCCAGCAGCACCTTCGTTTGGCATGGATCCTCCAATTGAGAGGTGCCAATCCTCCCCTGCCTCTCACCTCTAAGGGCGCTACCGCATACGGCAAATGCACAAAATGTTGGGGTAGTCACATATTTTTTTCCAGTGTTATTATTCAACGCAAAACTATACAAACTTTTCGGGGGATGTGACTTCCCTTCCCATGGCACGTACTTGGGGAGGGATCTAGCATGTTACACATATTAGAATACAAAAAAAGCTGTTAGCCAAGGGTGATTATTAAACAATAAATTATAAATATATCTAACTATATAAATAAGTTATGGTATCAACGACTTATAAAAGTGCTTGAACCACATAATATGGGAAAGAGAAGAGGTTAACTGTTTATCTCACAAACAGAAAAAAAACGAGTGCAACACTGTCTTGGAAAATCATATAAAACTGTTCTATTTATATAACCAGTTTAGGACATAAGTTATAAAAGCATATTTAAATATGTACTTATTTACAATTATTCTCCTGACCATGATATCTTCCCCTGCAGTCACAATGTTAGTGTATATTAGCAGCGATCCATCACTGGTAAGGGGTTAAAACGATTTTACAAACAAATAAGTAATGTATATGAATCCGTCTGGGTCAGAGAATGTAGCATCCAGGGGTGCATAAGTATGACGGATGTCATTTCACTCCCAGTCCGTGGTGGACTTCACTAGCCAAAGTTTTTGGCATTGTGTTATTTCTGTTTACAGCTGTTTACACTTGGGTCATATCCGTTAATCATGCTCTTAAGTACGCCGGCCGTTTGATCTTTATTAATATGTGGAGACTTGCCTATTGTTACTATCTTATCGGGTTGTACCTGGTGATTTCTTATTTAGGATGTGGCTGGGAGACTAGGGCATGCATTACTGGTGTACATGGTAGTATCTTTATTTTTAAGCTGGAGACTGGGTCGTTCCCCCTCCCCTCTCTGTAGAAAAGAACAGGCTGCTTAGCAGAAGCCAGGCAGTCTGCCTTTAGGCGGGCTAAAAGATAAAAATTGTTAGACCTTTTATTTAAAGGTTTGTACACACGTGCGATCGCGGGTCCAGACCAGGTAACTATCAGCCGAAACCGCAGTTCAGTTGGGGATCAAGTGCCCATACATGGGCTGATTATGGGGCTAAACAAACGTTCAGACACATACGTGTGTACGAGGCTTAACAATCTTTATCCAATGTGAGTACAAGGCTTAAAACTGGGTACACACAGTATAGATTTATAGGGACGACATATTCCATTAGAAGCTGTTTGTAATCGGCTATAGATCTGTATGCACACATCCTGATGTTAGAACTATACTTTTTATAGAGAGATTGTCCGGATGGCCAGCAGTAGCCTTCCTCCAGTTCACTTCTATGAATAAAAAATAGGAAGGTGGGAGGGGGGAAGGAGATCTATGTGACAGTTGGTGTGCTGCAGGAACCAAGGAGCGCCCATCTCCTCCAATATACCCACAAATCCTTGTCTCAAATATCTGAGGTCAGTCACAAATTAAAAATGATATCCTTTATTTAGAAAAATAATAACAGAATTGGAACACATCTTAAACAGGTGAGCAAACCACAAAAGATAAGAAAGCACCCTGTGGTGTCTGCGCTCTTACATATGGACTGACTCTTTAGCTATATAGGACGCGGGGGACAGCAGGAAAATACCAACAACCAATAAAATAGAACAGGATGTATTAACTGTAGCTATTCGGATGGCAAGGCCAGAAATGTTCTAAAGGTCTATATGGGGTCCATGTATTTTCTAAAGATACCTGATATACAATAAATCAACTACAGAGACAGCTTGAAACAATATCTAAGAGAAACATATATTTAAAACAACATGCTGTTAGAATAAAAGAATACTATCAACAAAAACTAATTTTAAGAGGTTTATGTGTTAACTTCAAGAATATGTACATTGTGAAATCATAGAGAAGTTATATACATATAACAAAATGGGTGAACCACAGAAGAAACATAAATTTGACAGAGATGCTATGGACTACGAGATGGGGAATGATATGTCTTGACCAGGGAGGGGGCCTCACCATTCAAGTTCAGCACATTCACGTTCAGCCTCGTTAACAACATAGGAACAGGTGCATGATAAAGGTGCCATAGTCATGGTCTTTTTTAGTGGGCGGATCCCCGGGTTAAGAAGTAGGTTGGTGGAATGCAGACTCAAAAAGAGTCAAACCAACAAACACCGAGGAACTCCACGCAAGTCGATGAAAGAAATAGTAACCGCACACATCCAATCAGTGAAAAGGGTCCTTAACCCATTTATTAGAAGTGTAAGAACAAATAATGTTTTGGGGGGCCTAGCCACCCTTCATCAGAAGGCCCCCCCGAAACGTTATTTGTTGTTACACTTCTAATAAATGGGATAAGGACCCTTTTTACTGTTCCCCTGCAGAGCCTAAGCGGTAAGGGAGTTCCAAAAGACTTACTCAGATGCCGGGACCTTCTCTGGTATTCCCCCAAACAGATCTGTTGGATTAGTGAAGGAAGTAAACTTGTGAACAGCACTGATCGCAGGTACACTTCCTGCTATAATAAACCGGTGTTAAACCGAACATGGCTTACTGTAGTATTTGTGAATGGATCAAAGAGATCCATTCACTAATAGAACTTCTCTGTGGTCCAGTGTAAGGTACTGAATTGTGATCTCCATTCAGACTGCGCCTGTGCCCCCACCCCCTTGTAAAGTTTGAATTTACTAAGTGTTTAGCCACAACTGGAAGCCACACTCACAACCAGAAGCTACACCCACCTCACCACAGCAGCAGCACACTACACGCTCCACCTAATAGAAATTAAAAGCGTCTTTTTACAAAGTTTAATTCACGTGCCAAAAATCCAAGAAGTGCCCATGAATGGGGGACATACACAAATGTCTTAATGAGCCTCCTGGCCAACTAATTGTTTGGGTAGTAGATTCCCTGTTTTCACATCAATTTTTCACACCATTTTTTGGATCAGGTTCTCGCACCCATAGTGTGGAGTATGAAGTCTTATATTGGAAACACGTCCGATTTTCTAGGGAAATTACAGAGATTGGAGTCTGGGGGAGGTTGCACTGGCAACTATGGACAAGACCAGTTTATATACCTGCATCCCACATTTCGATGGAAAAAAAGCCTCATGCTTCAAGCTGCTTCAACAGAGTACTTTTGTATAACGAAGCAGAGACTCCTTTTTTCTGAAATCCTTAGAGTTGATTTTTACTATGAATTACTTAAATTTTAATGACAATTACTATTTGCAGTAATGTGGGATTGCAATGGTGTTGAATGTCATCCTGTCTTTTGCCAATTCCTTTATGGTGGGCTTTGAGGATGAGCACTTATTGAGATGACATGTTCCTCCTATGGCAGGTGACATGTCCACATTCCACAAACGCATTAATGGGTTCTATCCCTCTAACATTTCCTACGATGAGTGATGAACAGTGTGATGTAAAAATAGTAAAAATGGTACAGAAGGGATAAACTCTATACAAAACTGACAGATAAGAATCAATTATTACATTATCAGAATCATCATTCAACACATTTGAAGAAACACATACCTTATAGTCAGGTGGGGAGATTAATAACTGACCGCGAGGATAACAAAGATCAAATGAATGAGATGTGCCAGAAACTTTGGGATAGGGGATATCCGAAAGCTATAGTACAAGAAGCAAGAGCACATTTAAAGGATATGTACACCGTTAATAAAACATTAGGCTAGTGGCAAGTAGGGATGGCCGGTTCGCGGATCTGAACCCGGATCCGCAGCGGATTTATACCGTTCACGAACAGCGGATTTTTCTGGATTTTCCGCCTTCCGAACTTCCGATTCGCGGATTTTTAGTATTTTCGAAAATTTTCGAAAATACGAGAAAACACGTAATTTCGAAAATTTTCGAAAATGCAAGGATTTCACTTATTTCCATAAATACGTATTTTCGAAATAACGAGGATTACTCGTATTTTCGAAAATACATATTTTCAAAAATACGTGAAAACTCGTAATTTCGTCAATGCGTGTGCACCTTGGTGCGACTGCGCACGTGTTTGACGTAATTACACCACACTGTGTTTGGTCACTGCTCGATGAATACAAACATGCACACATGGTCGTGCCGACATGCATTGGCGTTACGTTGCGTGCGCACTGACCGAGATCGCGCACGTGTTGTACGAGCACCAGTTGAGGAGGAAGCCAGCAAGTTTCAAGCAATAAAGGTAGGCTCTGGGGGTAGAAGAAATTTTTTTTGACCAACTTTAGTTTTAAAGGAACAGCTTGCCACAAGCCTCATTTACGTCGTAAATATCCTTTAACATGTATCACAGTTTAATGAACATAGTAAAAAAATCACAAATATCCTTAAACAACATTGGCTCATTTTAGAGAAAGCATATCCAAATATACATGAATTCATGGTACCATCCTTGATGGCAACTTAATCATTTACGAGTGCCAAAACATTTTACGGAAAGGAATCATACAACAAAGGATCTCTAATACATGCTTTGGAGGGTATATCGGCTAATTTTCAAGGTGATACAGAGAAACCTGGTGGATCAGGAATAAATGCTCCTTGGCACCAGGCGAATAAAGACTACAATTTGTACCTATTCATGACATTTTTAGAAGAATCTGTCTACAACATATTATCCATACAGGTTCTGGAACCTGCAATAAATCATGTATATTACTTAAGTATGTAATATGTATAAATCATAAATTGTGATGTCACTTCCCCTAGAGCTATGTATTTAAATTAAATCACTTGCTTGCAAACTTGAGAACAGGAACAAGATTCCTGAAACATTGTTACTGTGTAAGAATGTAAAAAACCTGTTATAACCTTTAGTAAAATTTTAACAATTTTAGCAATTCTTTTAGCAATCACCCCCTGGGTGCTTTAAAGCAAATGTAATAACATTTAGAAATGTGTCAAAAGGATGTACTTGGTTGTTATCCAACATATAGTACAAGGTTAAAAATATTATCTTTTAATTATACATGTTTTAGTCATCCAAAAATACCTGGAATACGTTATAATGCCTTTACACCTACACAAAACTGCATGAACATGCATTAGCTTAGAAAACTAGAACATATGGGATCATGTGAAATGTTTCTAATTAGTATTTCCCAGCTGTCAAGAAATGTTAAACTAATGTGAAAGTTGTTTATGATACCATAGTACAGAGGGAATAACATGGTGAAACTAGTTTATTATACCATAGTATAGAGGGAATAACAGGGTGAAACTAGCTTACTATACCATAGTACAGAGGGAATAGTAGGGTGAAACTAGCTTAAAGGGGAACTGTGGTCCAAAAATGACTTTAGGTAAATTGAGGTAAATTAATAGGAATTGGTCCCCTGATAATTTTTGCAATTTATTTCCATTGTTTATTTTGCATAGTTTTAAAGATATTTACATTTTTGTGTGTGATATGGCAGCAACATCACCAGGTCCCCTGCACTTACTGCTTCCTGCTCTGAAACTGTCAGTCAATCTGTCCTGTGTCTCCTCCTCCCTTTTGCAGCCCCCCTGGTCCCTCCCACTCATGGACCCCATGGTCCCTCCAGTTGCAGGCCCCCTTTGCCCATTATCTTACAGCCACATGTGGCCCTGCCCACTCGCGGGTGCAGTGGCCCCGCCCACTCTCGGGTGCCTAAGCCCCACCCACTCGTGGATGCCTAATCCCTGCTCACTCGTGGGTGCCATGGGTTACTCAGACCCCCCCACCCCACCCCCACCATACAGAAAACTCTGTGGAATCAGCCTTTTCAGGCAGAGTGAGAACTTTGCCTGAAAAGGATGTTCTCACATAGTGGGAGTGAAGGGCTGTAGATTCCCTTACCTTCACACAGCAGAGAGGAGGGGGGACTTCCTGTCTCCTTCAAGCACTGAGGGACTCGCTGGCGGCACTGTGCAGGAGAAGCCTCAGGAATGTCACATGTCAGCCTCCCACCCATTAACTTTCTGGTCAGTCATTTCTGTATATCTTGGCCTGTGGAGCACGTAGAGAGGTGGTTGATGGCTCGTTTTAAAGGTAGGAAACTGGCCTTTCATTTAAGCTTAACTTGTTTGGAGACCACAGTTCCCCTTTAATATACCAAAGTACCAAGGGAATAACGGTGAAACTAGCTTACTATACTATAGTATAGAGTAAAAAACATGGTGAAACTAGCTTACCATACCATAGTACAGAGGGAATAGTAGGGTGAAACTAGCTTACATTACCATAGTACAGAGGGAATAACAAGGTGAAACTAGCTTACTATGCCATAGTATAGCGCAAATAACATGGTGAAATTAGCTTACTATACCATAGTACAGAGGGAATAGTAGGGTGCAGCTAGCTTACTATACCATAGTACTGAGGGAATAATGTGGTGAAACTAACTTACTATATCATAGAACAGAGGGAATAAAAGGGTGAAACTAGCTTACTATGCCATAGTACAGAGGGAATAATAGGGTGAAACTAGCTTACTATATCATAGAACAGAGGGAATAAGAGGGTGAAACTAGTATTCAATTAGATCAACTGGACTTGAAGTTTAGTTCTTGAAGACGTTTCGCTAGTCATCCCACTGGCTTTCTCATCCATTTTCTCAGTCATTCTGAATTGAGAAAGCCAGTCTGATGACTAGCGAAACATCTTCAAGAACTAAACTTCAAGTCCAGTTGATCTAATTGAATACAACAGATATAGCATGACCTGGATGAATGAGAACCTTCATAAGGGTGAAAGTAGCTTACTATGCCATAGTACAGAGGGAATAATATGGTGAAACTAACTTACTATATCATAGAACAGAGGGAATAAGAGGGTGAAACTAGCTTACTATGCCATAGTACAGAGGGAATAAAAGGGTGAGAAACTTTTGGAAGAATTTTTTTTATAACAAATGATATTTAGATTTAAAACTGATTATTTGGTGGCAAATGCTTAGTAACCCGGGCACACTGTTACTGGTACAAAACAAAATATAAATACTAATAAATAAATACTGAGGTGTAATAAATACCTAAACTGCTATGCTGCCACTTATCGATAATATGATAAATGTTAACCCATAGAAGACATCCATTATTATTCCATTGTAACATTTACTTGTTCTAGGGAGGGGGATTTATGTGACATGTGATGTGACCTCTCCCATTATTTTCTGTTCCTGTGTCTTTGGAACACTGCTAATGGAACACTGCTAATGGAACACTGCTAATGGAACACTGCTAATAGAACACAGCTAATGGAACACTGCTAATAGAACACAGCTAATGGAACACTGCTAATGGAACACTGCTAATAGAACACAGCAGCTGGAATACTGCTAAGATACAGTACTAACTTGAAGTGAAAGGTCTTGCATTTGTTTGGGATGCTTTGACTCTTCTTCCCAAGCTTCTTCTTTCAACATCTTTTAGCAGACCGCATTGTCATTTAGCACTAGCTAAATTACCTGAATGGGGGATACCATTAATACCTTCAAATGTAACCTTAAAACCCACCTCTTCAGGCAAGCATATAACCTAGCCTAAACATTACCCATCTTACTACCCATTATTATCCAACCCGCCTTTCACACTCCGCCTCCATTCTATTTACACCCTACCGACTCCTGCAACCTTATGTCTCACCCCATATCCTCTAGACTGTAAGCTCTTTGGGCAGGGTCCTCTCTTCTATTGTATCACGGTATTGCTGTAAGAAACTCATTACTCTGTTTACTCATATTTTGTATTACCTGTGTATGTAATATGTATGACTTTGTTTAACATGTATTACCCTGTATGTAATGTATGACTATGTAATTGTACGGAAGATGTTGGCGCTATATAAATCCATAATAATAATAACAAACATCCCCAATGCAGAAGATAATACCATGGGAAAAAGAATGATAATGTGTCTGTTGCGCTTGCAATATTTTTGTAAAAATATTAAAAATCCACTTATTATACAGACTATGTAGAAGATAATGTAGCCACATTTGTACAGCAGTAAATAGAATTCTGGGAATCTGTTTTAAAGGGGTTGATGAGAGCTTTTTGGAAGGGAGTTGTTTGTTTATTCAGTGTTGCATTAACTGTACTCCCTAAATGTATGCTCCTGTGGCACTTTCATCTGCATGCATCAAAATTCTCAGTATTAAAAAGAGAATTAGGAAACCCAACCAGCAAAGTTTTCTAATATATAATGTTTTTACGTGGGAAGAAATCTGGAGTTCTAAATAGTAACACTGCTTTAAAAGAAAAACGTTCACATGTACGTTTATTTATACAAATCAACACACCTAAAAGCTTTCTGGCACTGTAAAAAGGTAAGTAGATATTGTGCCAGAGACAACCATCCCTTAAATACAGAAGCCCAGGATTCTGTACTAACCAGGGCAAGGAATGTATGTTAATGTAAACAGCCTACAGTATCTCATAAGAAAGGAGTATGCTAACTGCCTGGAGTAAGGTCAAGTTATCCACAATTGTTTCCAGCAGATGGGTAAAGATTACATTTCGGAAGGAAGAGATGAGCGGAATGTCTAAATATACTACAGTGGTATCCAGAACTTTATTTGGAATCCAAATACTTTATTTCATGGTTAAATAACATTTTCGAAGTACAAAGTACAGTTGGTTTAACATCGAAAAGCCTTTATCATTACAATATACCTTAATGATCCATTTAAAGCTGTAATGGGGTACATTTCTTTTTTTTTTTTTTTTTTTTTTTTTTTTTTACCAATTATACTAGAATGTATTGTTTAGATAGTTAGAGCATCCAGGGATATTAACATGCACCATAGCTTGTGAGCTCAAAGTGTTGTTTTTTTCCTTTTTTTACTTCAGCAATTGAGACTTCTTGCAAAAACCTGTCTTTGAATAAATATTATGATGGTGTCTAAGCGCAGTTCAAATAAACCTTGTTTAAACAGAGGTCTGTTATACAAACACAGGGATATGATGAGGGGATGGTAGCAACTAGCAAGCATGTGAAACCACAGGAAGATGAAGCTATGTACATTATACCATTTTAACTGTGGATGGTATGAAAGACAGGTTTCTTATGAAACATTTAGGCAAAATTGGAATGACGATCGTAGATTTACGATCCCCATAGAATGCCATTGTGATATTTTACTATCGCATGGTATTCTACGACCAAACTATTTTTAATTAACGAATGTTCGGTGTAAATGTACGACCACTACGGTACATTACTGATAACGCGCGTTATCGCTAAATTACCATACCGCGCTTTATAAATATGGCCCACTGACTCCTACATCCTACATCACATACAATTATACTTTACAGGGCCAAAGATCATTTTTGATTATTTTTATTTTATTTTTTATTGATTATTTTATTTCTGCACAGAGATGCTTACAGTGGAATTTATAAAAAAAAGTACAGGAAATGGCTGAGACTACCAGAATTTGTTGCAGTCCATGTCCAGCATATTCTATCATAGTTGCTTACAGTATATACACGGGCAATGTCCTTGATTGAACCCACTCCATCCAGTGACATACGTGTGCTGTCTGTCTCATTTCAAATTATAGCCCCATAACCTGTTGTTATAAAACCCTATAGCCTGTCGTTATAAAGCCCCATAGCCTGTTGTTATAAAACCCCAAAGCCTGTTGTTATAAAGCCCCATAGCCTGTTGTTATAAAGCCCCATAGCCTGTTGTTATAAAGCCCCATAACCTGTTGTTATAAAACCCCATAGCCTGTTGTTATAAAGCCCCATAACCTGTAGTTATAAAGCCCCATAACCTGTTGTTATAAAGCCCCATCACCTGTAGTTATAAAACCCCATAACCTGTTGTTATAAAGCCCCATAACCTGTTATAAAGCCCCATAACCTGTTATAAAGCCCCATCACCTGTAGTTATAAAACCCCTTATCCTGTTGTTATAAAACCCCATAGCCTGTTGTTATAAAGCCACATAACCTGTAGTTATAAAGCCCCATAACCTGTTGTTATAAAGCCCATAACCTGTATATAAAGCCCCATAACTGTAGTTAAAAGGCCCATAACCTGTGTTTGTTAAAAACCCCATAGCCTGTAGTTATAAAGCCCCCAAACCTGTAGTTATAAGCCCCATAACATGTTGTTATAAGCCCCATAACCTGTATTTATAAAGCCCCATAACCTGTTGTATAAAGCCCATAAGCCTGTTGTTATAAGCCCCATAGCCCTGTTGTTATAAAGCCCCATAACTGTTGTTTAAAACCCCATAGCCTGTTATACGCCCATAACCTGTAGTTATAAAGCCCCATAACCTGTTGTTATAAAGCCCCATAACCTGTAGTTATAAAGCCCCATAACCTGTTGTTATAAAGCCCCATAGCCTGTTGTTATAAAGCCCCATAGCCTGTTGTTATAAAGCCCCATAACCTGTTATAAAGCCCCATAGCCTGTTGTTTAAAGCCCCAAGCCTGTGTTTTATAAGCCCCATAACCTGTTGTTATAAAGCCCCATAACCTTTGTTATAAAACCTATAACCTGTTGTTATAAAGCCCCATACCTGTTGTTATAAAGCACCATAGCCTGTTGTTATAAAGCACCATAGCCTGTTGTTATAAAGCCCCATAACCTGTTGTTATAAAGCCCCATAGCCTGTTGTTATAAAGCCCCGTAGCCTGTTGTTATAAAGCCCCGTAGCCTGTTGTTATAAAGCCCCATAACTGTTGTTATAAAGCCCCATAACCTGTTGTTATAAAGCCCCATAACCTGTTGTTATAAAGCCCCATAACCTGTTGTTATAAAGCCCCATTCATGTCCCTCTTCAAACTGCCAAGTGATGGTAAAGTGATGGTAAATAGCTGTAAGTGAAAAAAGCTTTTTCAGTGTAAGGTGTTCGTTTATTGGCATGTAGTTCATTATAATTACAGACTCTTACAGGTTATCACGCAGGCTTGACTGCACTGTTATACAGAACATTTTAATTATTTATACAAATTATAATAAAAAGCTATTATTTTATTTCATCCTGGAATGGATTTGCCATTTCCTGTTATTTTCTCATTGGATTCATTAGAAATGAATTATAGAAAGCAGTCTGTCAGGATTTGTTTTTCTTCTTTTCCGTTTCTCAGTTTCATACCATTTATGTACATGGAGGAGTTTCAGCTTATCTGACCTAACAGTAATACTTGCTATGTCTCAAAATAAATATCCATTCACTAACTAGAAAATCAACTCGGCCTGGCCTCTTAGTGCACATCCACATTCAGTGGCCTCATCTACATTCAGTGGCCTCACCTACATTCAGTGGCTTCACCCACATTCAGTTGCTTCACCTACATTCAGTAGCCTTACCCACATTCAGTAGCTTCATCCACATTCAGTGGCCTAATCCACATTCAGTGGCTTCACCCACATTCATACCTATATAGCCTACTATAATTTTAATAATGTAATATTAACGTAACACGTAACTTCCAATGCTACTGAACTATAATTATTATCTTCATTCTTGACTATGGTCACTGAACGTTCATTAAAATATTAAAGGGGAGCATTGGAAGAAATAATCATCTTATAGGTTACAAGTAATGAACTGTACACATAATGCCTTGTATACCAGCGTAAAGATATACAGATATATCCCTAAAGTTCAAGGAGTCTCCCTGATATTAATGGCAGCTTCTGAAGTTCTATACAGTCTCCCTGCAATGTGTTTAGTGCAATGATTTCAGAGCTTATTTTAAACAGTGACAGAAACACTTATAGGGCTATGTACCAAGAGCCAATGATAATTTCTATTACCCCCGTAAGGCAATGCACTACACCAAGAGCATCTCTCTGTGCATAGCTAATGGGGAAACCCATTCCGAATCCTAAAGGCCTGCGAAAAGCTTTCCGTCCTAAAGAGCAATTATCAGCTAGTTACATTGGTTGTGTATGTACGTATATGTTTATTTATATAGCGCTACTTGGGGATCTACAGTTCTCAAGAAAGTACACCCCAGCACACCTTCTTTGGCATGGCCTCCAATTGATAGGTGCAATCCTCCCAGCCCTCCACCTTAAGGGCCACAGCAATACGGCAAATGCAAGAAAGTTGGAGGAGCACACTATTTCATTTCCAGTGTTTATTCAAGCAAAAAACATACAACGTTTCGGGGGATGTGACTTCCCCTTCCATTTGCCGTACTTGGGGATCTAGCAGTGTACAATATTAGAATACAAAAAGCTGTACAAGGGGTATAAACAATAAATTATAAATATATACATAACTATATAAATAAGTATGTGTATCAAAGACTATAAAAGTGCTTGAACCACATAATATGAGGAAAGAGGTCTACTGTTTACTCACAAACAGAAAAAAAACAGACTGCAACACTGTCTTGGAAAATAATATAATAAAACTGTCATTTATTTATACAGTTTAGGGACATAAGTTAAAAGCATTTAAATAGTACTTATTTACAATTATTCTCCTGACCTGATATCTCCCTGCATCACAATGTTAGTGTATATTACAGTATACATCACTGGTATATGGGTTAACCGATACAACACAAATAATACATGTTATGAATACCGGTCTGGGTCAGAGAATGTAGCATCAAGGGGCATTCATGACGGATTCATTTCACTCCCACGTACGTGGAGCTTCCTTAGCCAAGTTTTTGTGCACTGTCGTTATTTCTGTATTACAGCTGTGTTAGCACTTGGTATATCAGTTAACACTGCTTTAAGACCCGGTTGATCTTTATTAAATGTTGGGAGACTGGCATTGTTACTGGTTGTACCTGGTTGATCTTTATTTAATGCTGGGAGACTGGCATCATTACTGGTTGTACCTGGTAGATCTTTATTTAATGCTGGGAGACTGGACTCTTTCGCAATGGACGAACGCTAATACTCACAAGGATGGCCACTTCCTGGATCTAGTGTTCACTAAAAACCTCTCTGTCTCATCTTTCAATCTAACCCCTTCTGCTTTCTGATCATCATCTTATCACATTTCAGACTCAACACGAGAGAGAGAGAGAGAGAGAGAGAGAGACACACACATACACACCTCTCTCCGTGAATGCTGGGTTCTGATTGGCGTCCGGCAAGGAAGAATCTTTTTTTTTTTTCTTTCTAAGTTGCAGCGCGGGGTCACCTAAAGAGGAAGTGGAGAGGAAGTGCAGCCTGATATATATCATTAAATATCAGGCAAAGCAAATGATTTTTTAGAAATGAACATGGCGTTTGAGGTTGGTGCATATATAAATAACATATAAAAGTTATTTTTTGGGTGCACAATACCCTTTAGGCAGCATTGTGACATTTGGGACACAGATATATCTGGTACAAAGGGTACATATAAAAGATAATGAACGTCCTACTGTAAATTTATGAAATATCAGAAGGGTACAGAGTTTTATACCCTTTATAAAAGCACACGGCCGCAGACTTGTGCTTCTATATGGTCACGGAACATAACATCTAATATCCTTATAATTTACAGTAGGGGGTACATTTTCCACTATATAAGTTCTACATACTCTGTGCCCAATGTATAGTTCTATTCTGTTGCAGTGCAAACAAGAATGTGTGTTTTTTTTTTTGGCAGATCTCAAGATCTCTTGAAACACTGGCAAATCCAGTAATTTAGAGATGAGTTATAAATGGTTCGAACTATAATGTTGGTATTGTGCCATTGATTGTGGGATTTTCCTGAAACCGTTGTCATAGTTACACTAATTGTGTACACTGGGGGAAAGAGTCTGGGGCATGAAAAGATTCCTATTTTTGGAAGCCTCTTATTTAAAATGATTTGATTTTCGCAGCTGAATTACATCTACTTTGGTTTCCCATGCATTACAGAGGATGGCCTGCGAAGCTGAAATGATTGAATGGAAAATAGATTCAATAAACAGAATTCAAAATAGATAGAGAACTGCCTAACACATTCCAAACTATATTCCAGTAAGTGGGAGAAGTAGGGCGAATGCAATGTCCAATCATAAATTCTGTTCAAAAAGATGAGGATTGTGAGAGGTAGGATTGGTACTGTACACATGGCAGAATATTTTCACCCTGACCACCGGCGGAACTGTTGACGGACATGTTGATACAATTGGGCAGAATTGAATACAATCAGTGCTGTGTATTACGACTGGCAGACTACCAAATGGTTAATTAATTAGTAGTCTGTTAGTACAAATGATTTTGTGTGGAGGTACCATTGCTTTTTTTATTGATCCATAATGTATGTTGGATCAAATAACCATGCCAAAGAGTCTACTGGTGTTCCCCCTCCCCTCTCTGTAGAAAAGAACAGGCTGCTTAGCAGAAGCCAGGCAGTCTGCCTTAGGCGGCAAAGATAAAATTGTAGCCTTTTTTAAGTTGTACACACGTGCGATCGCGGGTCCAGACAGGTAACTATCAGCCGAAACCGCAGTTCAGTTGGGGTCAAGTGCCCATACATGGCTGATTATGGGGCTAAACAATTCGGACACATACGTGTGTACGAGGGCTTAACAATCTTATCCAATGTGGTACAAGGCTTAAAACTGGGTACACACAGTATAGATTTATAGGGAAGACATATTCCATTAGAAGCTATTTGTAATCGGATAGATCTGTATGCACACATCCTGACGTTAGAACTATACTTTTTATAGAGAGATTGTCCGGATGGCCCGCGTAGCCTTCCTCCAGTTCACTTCTATGAATAAAAAATAGGAAGGTGGGAGGGGCGAAGGAGATCTATGTGACAGTTGGTGTGCTGCAGGAACCAGGAACGCCATTCTCCTCCAAATACCCCACAAATTGTCTCAAATATCTGAGGTCAGTCAAAATTAAAAATGATATCCTTTATTTAGAAAATAATAACAGAATTGGAACACATCTAAACAGGTGGCAAACCACAAAAGATAAGAAAGCACCCTGTGATGTCGCGCTCTTACATATGGACTGACTCTTTAGCTATATAGGACGCGGGGGACAGCAGGAAACTACCAACAACCAATAAAATAGAACAGGAGGTATTAAACTGTAGCTACTCGGATGGCAAGGCCAGAAATGTTCTAAAGGTCTATATGGGGTCGTGTTTTTCTAAAGATACCTGATATACACATAAATCAACTACAGAGACAGCTTGAAACAAATCTAAGAGAAACATATATTTAAAGGTATGTCCACCCCTAAAATAAAAAATTTATATCATGTCCCCCATGTCCCAGCCCAACCGCATGTTTAGTTTTTTAAAAAGCCCCCCAAACTCTACTTACCTCCCCTGATCCTCCGCCGCACTGCCGGCCCTCTGCTTGCATTCTCGCAGGACCGGCAGTCGCGTCTGTGATTGGCTGAGCGGCAGCCATCACGGTCATTCAGTGCAGCGAGGAAGCGGGAGAGGTAAGTAAGAGTTGGGGGCTTTTTAAAAAAAAAAACATGCGGTTGGGGCTGGGGGACATGGGGAGCATGATATTAAGGGGGATTTGTTGTAGGGGGAGGATAGTAGAAAGGGAGGGAAGAGGGAGGGAGAGGGAGGGGAGGGAGGGGGGAGAAGGCTGCAGCACGCATGGCAGGAATCTCCGGAGGCAGGTAGCAGGCAGGTCCTATATGGACCTGCTGGCCTCCTGGTGGGCATTTTTGGAACTTTGGGGGGGGACTACAGGAGAAACCAGATGGAGTCTGGGATGTGAGGTAAGGATTAACTACACTACATGGTGGGGCCAGTAGTTGGGGGGATTATAGTTTTGGGGGTGGACATGCCCTTTAAACAAACATTGCGTTAGAATAAAAGAATACTATCAACAAAAACTAATTTTAAGAGGTTATGTGTTAACTAAGCATATGTACATGTGAAATCATGAGAGTTATTATAACATATCAAAATGGTGTGAACCAAAAGAAACATAAAATTGACAGAGATGATATGGACTACGAGATGGGGAATGATATGTTCTTGACCAGGGAGGGGGCCTCACCATTCAAGTTCAGCACATTCACGTTCAGCCTCGTTAACAACATAGGAACAGGTGCATGATAAAGGTGCCATAGTCCTGGTCTTTTTTAGTGGGCGGATCCCCGGGTTTAAGAAGTAGGTTGGTGGAATGCAGACTCAAAAAAGTAGCAAACCAACAAACCACGGGGAACTCCCAGCAAGTCGATGAAGAAATAGAACCGCACACATCCAATCAGGAAAAGGGTCTTAACCCACTTATTAGAAGTGTAAGACAAATAAGTTTTGGGGGCCTGCCACCCTTCATCAGAAGGCCCCCCCGAAACGTTATTTGTTGTTACACTTCATAAAGGGATAGGACCCTTTTACGTTCCCCTGCGAGCCTAAGCGGTAAGGGAGTTCCAAAAGACTTACTCAGATGCCGGGACCTTCTCTTGGTATTCCCCCAAACAGATCTGTTGGATTAGTGAAGGAAGTAAACTTGTGAACAGCACTGATCGCAGGTACACTTCCTGCTATAATAAAACCGGTGTTAAACCGAAAACATGGCTTACTGTAGTTTTGTGAATGGATCAAAGAGATCCTCATAATGACACTTACAGTCTGTGGTCCAGTGTAAGGTACTGAATTGTGATCTCCATTCAGACTGCGCCTGTGCCCCCACCCCTTGTAAGTTTGAATTTACTAAGTGTTTAGCCACAACTGGAAGCCACACTCAAACCAGAAGCTACACCCACCTCACCACAGCAGCAGCAGCACACTACAACGCTCCACCTAATAGAAATTAAAAGGTCTTTTTACAAAGTTTAATTCACGTGCAAAAATCCAAGAAGTGCCAAGAATGGGGGACATACACAAATGTTAATGAGCCTCCTGGCACACTAATTGTTTGGGTAGTAGATCTCCCTGTTTTCACATCAATTTTCACACCATTTTTGGATCAGGTTCTCGCACCCATAGTGTGGTATGAAGTCTTATATTGGAAACACGTCGATTTTCTAGGGAAATTACAGAGTGGAGTTGGGGAGGTGCACTGGCAACTATGGACAAGACCATTATATAACTGCGCCCCCACATTTCGATGGAAAAAAAAGCCTCATGCTTCAAGCTGCTTCAACAGAGTACTTTTGTATAACGAAGCAGAGATCTTTTTCTGAAATCCTTAAGTTGATTTTTACTATGAATTACTTAAATTTTAATGACAATTACTATTTGCCGTAATGTGGATTGCATATGTGTTGAATGTCATCCTGTCTTTTGCCAATTCTTTTGGTGGGCTTTGAGGGATGAGCACTATTGAGATGACATGTCTCCTATGGCAGGTGACAGTCCACATCCACAAACGGAATGGGTTCTATCCTCTAACATTTCTACGATGAGTGATGAAAAGTGTGATGTAAAAATAGTAAAATGGTAGAAGGGATAAACTCTATACAAAACTGACAGATAGAATCAATTATTACTTATCAGAATCATCATTCAACACATTTGAAGAAAACACATACCTTATAGTCAGGTGGGGAGATAATAACTGACCGCGAGGATAACAAAGATCAAATGAATGAGATGTGCAGAAACTGGGATAGGGGATATCCGAAAGCTATAGTACAAGAAGCAGCAAGCACATTTAAAGGATATTGTACACCGTTAATAAACATTAGGTCAGTGGCAAGTGGGATGGCCGGTTCGCGGATCTGAAACCGGATCCGCAGGGATTATACCGTTCACGAACAGCGGATTTTTCTGGATTTTCCGCCTTCCGAACTTCGATTCGCGGATTTTAGTATTTTCGAAAATTTTCGAAAATACGAGAAAACACGTAATTTCGAAAATTTTCGAAAATGCAAGATTCACTTATTTCATAATACGTATTTTGAAATAACGAGGATTATCGTATTTTCGAAAAATACATATTTTCAAAAATACGTGAAAACTCGTAATTTGTCAATGCGTGTGCACCTTGGTGCGAACTCGACCGTGTTTGACGTAATTGCGCCACACTGTGTTTGGTTACTGCTCGATGAATTCAAACATGCACCATGGTCGTGCCGACATGCATTGGCGTTACGTTGCGTGCGCACTGACCGAGATCGCGCACGTGTTGTACGAGCACCAGTTGAGAGGAAGGAGCCAGCAAGTTTCAGCATAAGTAAGGCTCGGGGGTAGAAGAAATTTTTTTGACCAACTTTAGTTTTAAAGGAACAGCTTGACAAGCTCTCATTTACGTCGGAAATATCCTTTCATGTATCACGTTTAATGAACATAGTAAAAAAAAATAAAACCTTAAACAACATTGGCTCATTTTAGGGAAAGCATATCCAAAAATACATGATCATTTGGTACCATCCTTGATGGCACTTAATCATTACGAGTGCCAAAACATTTACGGAAAGATCATACAACAAAGGATTCTAAAATGAGCTTTGGAGGGGTATACGGTAATTTCAAGGGTATCAGAAGAAACCTGGTGGATCAGGAATAAATGCTCCTTGGCACCAGGCGAATAAAGACATACAATTGTTACTATTCATGACATTTTAGAAGAATCTGTCTACAACATATTATCATACAGGTTCTGGAACCTGCAATAAATCGTATATTACTTAAGTATGTAATATGTATAAATCAAAATTGTGGTCACTTCCCTAGGCTATGTATTTAATTAAATCACTTGCCTGCAAACTTGAGAACAGGAACAAGATTGCACATTGTTACTTTGTAAGAATGTAAAAAACTGTTAAACCTTTAGTAAATTTTAACAATTTTAGCAATTCTTTTAGCAATCACCCCCGTGGTGCTTTAAAGCAAATGTAATAACATTTAGAAATGGTGTCAAAAGGATTTTAAGAATTTTTTTATTTTTCTTAGCTGCAGCTCGGGGTCACCTAAAGAGGAAGTGGAGAGGAAGTGCAGCCTGATATATATCTCATTAAATATCAGGCAAAGCAAATGATTTTTAGAAAAATGAACATGGCGTTTGAGGTTGGTGCTATTATATAAATAACATATAAAAAGTTTATTTTTTGGGTGCACATACCCTTTAAGAGCAGCATTGTGACATTTGGGACACAGATATATTCTGGTACAAAGGGTACATTATAAAAGATAATGAACGTCCTACTGTAAATTTATATGAATATCAGAAGGGTACAGAGTTTTATACCCTTTATAAAAGCACACGGCCTGCAGACTTGTGCTTCTATATGGTCACGGAACATAACATCTAATATCCTTATAATTTACAGTAGGGGGTACATTTTCCACTATATAAGTTCTACATACTCTGTGCCCACTGTATAGTTTTCATATTCTGTTGCAGTGCAAACAAGAATGTGTTTTTTTTTTTTGGCAGATCTCAAGATCTCTTGAAACACTGGCAATATCCAGTAATTTAGAGATGAGTTATAAAGTGGTTCGAACTAATAATGTTGGTATTGTGCCATTGATTGCTGTGGATTTCCCTGAAACAGTTTGTCATAGTTACACTAAATTGTGTACACTGGGGAAATGAGTCTGGGGCACTGAAAAGATTCCTATTTTTGGAAGCCTCTTATTTAAAATGATTTGATTTTTCGCAGCTGAATTACATCTACTTTGGTTTCCCATGCATTACAGAGGATTGGCCTGCGAAGCTGAAATGATTGAAGTGAAAATAGATTCAATAAACAGAATTCAAAATAGATAGAGAACTGCCTAACACATTCCAAACTATATTCCAGTAAGTGGGAGAAGTAGGGCGAATGCAATGTCCAATCATAAAATTCTGTTCAAAAGGATGAGGATTGTGAGAGTTAGGATTGGTACTGTACACATGGCAGAATATTTTCACCCTGACCACCCGGCGGACATGTTGATCGGACATGTTGATACAATTGGGCAGAATTGAATACAATCAGTGCTGTGTATTTTACGACTGGCAGACTACCAAATGGTTAATTAATTAGTAGTCTGTTAGTACAAATGATTTTGTGTGGAGGTAACCATTGCTTTTTTTATTGATCCATAATGTATGTTGGATCAATAAACCATGCCAAAGAGTCTACTGGTCGTTCCCCCTCCCCTCTCTGTAGAAAAGAACAGGCTGCTTAGCAGGGCCAAGGCGGGGAGGAGGGGGGCTAATAAGGAGATGCATAGGGAAGTGGACTGACCTCGCAGGATGAGACAAGGAGTTGGGGGGTATATGGAGGAATGGGCGCTCCTTGGTTCCTCAGCACACCAACTGTCACTAGATCTCCTTCGCCCCTCCCACCTTCCTATTTTTTATTCATAGAAGTGAACTGAGGAAGGCTACTGCTGGCCATCCGGACAATCTCTCTATAAAAAGTATATTTTCTAACTAAGGATGTGTGCATACAGATCTATAGCCATTACAAACAGCTTCTAATGGAATATGTGTCCCTAAAATCTATACTGTGTGTACCCAGTTTTAAGCCTTGTACTCACATTGGATAAATTTGTTAAGCCTCGTACACACGTAGTGTGTACCGTTTGTTTAGCCCCATAATCAGCCCATGTATGGGCACTTGATCCCCAACTGAACTGCGTGTTCGGCTGATAGTTACCGGTCTGGATCCGCGATCTAAAGGCAGACTGCCTGGCTGCTATCTTAAACAGGTGAGCAAACCACAAAAGATAAGAAAGCACCCTGTGATGTCTGCGCTCTTACATATGGACTGACTCTTTAGCTATATAGGACGCGGGGGACAGCAGGAAACTACCAACAACCAATAAAATAGAACAGGAGGTATTAACTGTAGCTACTCGGATGGCAAGGCCAGAAATGTTCTAAAGGTCTATATGGGGTCCGTGTATTTTCTAAAGATACCTGATATACAATAAATCAACTACAGAGACAGCTTGAAACAATATCTAAGAGAAACATATATTTAAAGGCTATGTCCACCCCTAAAATAAAAAATTTATATCATGCTCCCCCATGTCCCCCAGCCCCAACCGCATGTTTAATTTATATCATGCTCCCCCATGTCCCCCAGCCCCAACCGCATGTTTAGTTTTTTTAAAAAGCCCCCCAAACTCTTACTTACCTCCCCTCGATCCTCCGCCGCACTGCCGGCCCTCTGCTTGCATTCTCGCAGGGACCGGCAGTCGCGTCTGTGATTGGCTGAGCGGCAGCCAATCACGGTCATTCAGTGCAGCGGAGGAAAGCGGAGAGGTAAGTAAGAGTTTGGGGAGCTTTTTAAAAAAAAAAAACATGCGGTTGGGGCTGGGGCTTTTCAGGGCATACAAGGATTAAAGGGCATGTCCTCCCCAGCCACTGAAAATCTATATCCACAACCAATTGTTAGATTTTACAACCTCTCATCCTGGCCATTTTCTAGGATAGGACACATAGGTAAAGAACTAGGGAACCCAGTGTGGACCGGGTGCCAGGGTGCTCCATAAGCATACTCCCTGTCAGCTGTTTACTGCAGTGTTAGATTGCTCTCCTTGTTGCTGTGCTGTATTAGCAACATTGTAGTGAGCGAAAGCCTGATCTCAACTCCCTCTTACATTGTCGCAAATAAGAGGCCATAGTTTATAAACGATTAAAACGATCATATTTTACGATCACTATCATAAATCTCGCTAGTGGGAGGGATATGGGTAAATGTACTAACTAACAATCGTGAAATCTATGCCTGCAACATAGATTTACAAATCTCCATAGAATACCATATTTATACCGCATAGTATTCTATGGCTGAACATTAACAAAAGTTCATCTTAAATCTACATCACGGCCGTACGCTTAAAGGCACGTGTACAGTACGAGAAGGTACCGGTATTGGTAACTTGCCGATACCAAGCATTTATAAATATGCCCAAACTGGGAAGAAGGAGGGGGAGGATGAGCATTCTAAACGCAGGAAAAACTGACGTTGACAGTGGTCCGTGTGACTAGCCGCCATGGAACGGAAGATTAATAAGAAAGTTGTGGCAACGTGGAGGGTTAATGGTAATACTCTTCTGGACTGAAAGGGTATAAGGGCAATACCCTGGGAAAGTGAGGACACTGAAGATAGTAATAGAAAAGTCTGGCTGGCATTGAACGGTTAATGGTATACCATGTTGCCAACTAAAAGTGTTTAATGGGCAATACTCCTGAAAAAAGTGCTCGGCACTGAAAGTGTTAATGCCAATATTTGGGAAAGTGCTGCACTGAAAGTATTAATAGGAAAGTCTGCTGCGCACTGAAGATTAATGGCAATACTTGGGAAAAGTCTGCTGGCATGAAGGGTTAATGGCCAATACTCTGGGAAAGTCTGCTGGCACTGAAGGGTTAATGGCAATCCTCGGGGAAAGTGATGGCACTGTATGTTTTAATGCCAATTACTCTTGGAAAGTAGCTAGGCACTGACAAAGATTTCAACCTATTAAATGTCACCAAACTTCCTTGTTAACCAAAACTACTTTTCATGCCAATTAGACTGGAAACCAATTTCTTGGGAGGACATGGACCACATAACGCACATGCCCTGAAAAACTATCCTGTCCGTCAACAAGTAATTAATTGGGGCCAGTGACTGCTTACACACAAAACGTACGTATACACGCCCTCCCACCCGGACAGGGTTTGCCTCTTCTAGGCTCAGGAAAAAGACTGATTTTTTAAATTAAATTTTGCTCAATTTATTTAGGAATATTCTGAATACAGAAAACAAGGGGGGGTGGCAAATCAACAATCTCATTCAGTCTAAGTAATAATAACATGCACTCGTCATCCATTTTAATGGCAATACAGTGGTACATACCCTTCTAAAGGTTATGGGTTTTTGCTAAAAAAAAAATAATTAAAGTGTAACACAAGAAAAGCTTTAAAACAAGTTGCAATTTGTACGTTTGTTTGTGTCCTAGTGTTTAGGAGGACAGTTTGTTGGGGTGCCGTTGTGCACATGTGCAATCCTGGCCACATGGGATGCGCGCAGCAGCCATTGCCAGGAGGACCTCTATTTGTGTTCAGAATCTGAGGGTGGGTGGCCCCATTTAGGAAATAATGTAGAAATCTAAAAGGAGTAAAGGAAACTTGCAGCATCGAAGCGTTTAGGAAAACATGTGGGATGCAGGTACTGGCAATTGGCATGTAGGAAGATATTGGGTAGGGTTGGGTGTGACCATGTGGTTTGTCTAGTACACCCACTGGTGCCAATGAAACGTTAAAGGGTAGCTGTGGTCTCCCACTTCTACCTTTACAGATGTCCAGGATCATGCTTCTAGCTGAAGTTCTATCACAAAGTTAATCAGTATAAGACGGTATTTCCAACTAAGCAAATACCAGCAGCATGCTCCGCCCGTGCAGTGGCACTGAGACATGCCCAGTTGTACCCTTACGTGCTGCCATCAAAGGTTCACCAACCCAAACTTTCTTAACACTTTAAAGGTAGCCACAAGGTCAAAAAAAAAAACATAGGTAGACCAACAAGGACAGAGAAATTGTTGCAGGTCTTTAAATAGCTTCAGAAATATTGTTTTTAGGGCTACCACGGAGGTCAGATGTATGGTGAATCAAAAGGCTTTATTCCCCAAAAATGCATCAAGTAGTTCGACAGACGTGGAGCATTCGTGTCAATGACATTATCAGATAAACTAACGCAAAGGGCAGGCAAGGCATAGCATCCTGTTACCTCCCGCTTTTTTCAATTAAAACAATAAAAAAAATATGTAAGGACATCTTGGCACCACCAATAAAATGTATCAATTGCTATTGAAAGTAAATGTAAGCTATCCATGCAGGAAGCATTAGTGAGAAACAGCCTGTGTGCTGTTAGAGTAGAAGAATAATAATGATATGGGTATGAGGTGGGAAATGTTTATAGTTGACTGAGCAGTGTTAACGAGATAGGTCATCCTCCATTCTAGGTTGCAGGTATGAAACACTATTTGAAAACTTGTAAATAGTTCGATCTTTGTTTAAAGCAGTTCGGGTAATATGTTAATAGTTGTTTCTAGCAATAAAGCATTGGTCGTATCAGCTGTTTGTTCCAAGTTTGATACTGCAATCGTTTTTCGGATTGCGGATCAAAAAAATTTGAAAATTTTCGAATGTACGGAGCTATTTTCGCGGAATTTTCGAAAGAAAGTCAAACGTTGAAAATCCTCGAAAAAAGAAGAAGGAAACTTTCGAGGTTCGGATGTTATTTTCGAGGATTATTTGTGATAACTTATTTTAAAAAATGATCGAAATAGCCTCGAACGTGTCGATTTCGAAAATACAATTGGAAATGAAATACAATTGGAAAATACAAGCAAAAAAACTTGGACAAACTCAAAATTCTCGATAATAGTCTAACATCGAAAATTTGTTCGAATAAGTACTGGAATCCAGAGGATCCGTCACGGATGCGGATCTTTAGGTTGTCAGAAAACGAGGGGCTCTGTTGCAGATATGGTTGTATCGAACCCCGTGATCCCATCTCTAGCTTCCAAGTACTAGGTCCAGGGTCTGTACTAGATATATTGGGGCATTTTGTATTGTGTATCAAAACATGTGTTTATAGTTTTTTACCCGATTCGAATAAATAACGATGCGGTATACTTAGACAACACGTATCATATTCTACGATACGATCATTATTCTACTGTACCGATCGTTATTCTACGAGATCACGCACTGTAAGATTTACAATTCGTAGAAATGATCGATATCGTAAAATGTCAACTATTGTGATCTGTAGAAACTGATCGTTATTTACGGCGTATTTATATACATACAGGCCCTATGTGCGGTGTGTGTATCCAGTTCTTTGAATGATGTATTATTTACTTGTGAAACAAAGCTATTTAATGTTGACAAAGTAATGTACTATAGCTGTATAATTGTATTAGTGTGCACAAGAGTTTTACGCAGATAGATTTTAATCTTCCATCTGTGTGCAGAGATGTGAAATAAACTCTTCGCCAAACTTTCACCTACCCTTGTGGCACTGTTATTTTGCTACACCATTAGATTGCGATACATATACTTTCTCAGTGAATATTCCTTTAAGGATGACAGTTTTTTTTTCTATCAACCCAAGTCTTCCAGTCCAACAGACAATTTACACATCTTACCCACATAGACTAGAGTTATAATACAATGCAGATATTCAGGGCAGCCCTACTTGCCATTATGTGGTATTAAATACTGTCCTTTAAGAATTTCTACGTGAGATAAAATTAAAAAGCGTGACTCTAAATATATTTGAAGCAGAGAATTACGCTATCTTTCAGTGTTAGGAAAGTTGTGCGATCATTGGGTAAAGATTAGGCAGGCGCAGTATATAAAACCCATTTATTTTGTGGAAAATTTTTTGGATCAATATTTTCTGTAGATAATTATGTGGTACTCTCAGGTAGGTTCCCACTATAGTATATCAATACCACTCTACTGTGTAGCAGGTTCTTTGTTAAATTCGGCATTCAGGAGGTATATCGGGATGAGTTTGTTACCATGTTTTTTGTGATTTCTACGTTACTATCATTCTTCAGGTAGGGATGGAGTTTTGGTTCGGAGTATTGTCTGATGGTACATTACAAGGCATAGTGTGGACACAGTTGACTGGAAATGTCCGTAGTGACTGTGCTACATACAATTTGGCACCAGTACTGGACAATAAGATGCCCATATAGACTGCTATACAGTCTACCCACAGTGGTGAACATTATAAGTTTGAGGCGGATAGTAGTGAGTGAAAGACACAAGAGCCCACACAGAACTTGTAAAGCATAAGATGCCCTCCATACAAGCCCACCAGACTTGGTAAAGCATGGGGTGTTATGCAGGGGCCCATGCCCCCCGTGAGATTGGATGGCGGGCCCTGACCATCCGTCCAATCACTCATATACGACCAGCCATTTTTAAAGCACTGATCATCCATATGAAGCAAAACATAGCACGATCAGCGGTTAAAGATCAGATTCTTTGAAACAGCTGATCGTGCTATATCCCTTCTACGAGCAGTCAAGCTGTGAATCTTTAACCGTGCCGGCGGACAGGTAATTGAAACCCACCTGTGCCAAACATACTATTAGGTATTTTGTATAATTGCCAACCAAAATTGTCTGTGATGGAATTATATAATTATTAACAAGCTGCAGGTACTTACACCTGTCCTTTTTGATAGCAGGGGAGTAATGATGGGATAATTTCTTTTTGTCCCTCTTGTGAATCATACTGAGCTGCCCAAGCTCACTGAATAACAAATTGGCAGTAACTGCAGGAAGGAAAATTGGTGGTAATTACACTAGAAAGGCACATCCGAAGTGAGATATTCTGGGAAAAAAGTAGGCCAAAAAATTAGTGCAAACATCAAAGTATAAATTAGCAAACATTTCAATTAACTTCTATATAAAATATCATGCAAAGCGAGACAGAAGAAACAGGTTCTCCCAATATGTATAATATTAAAAACATTTGTATATACAATATTCAGTTAACTCACTGTGTGGGATTCACTGATTTAAGAGGGATATAGGATAGAAGAGAAATATATCATAAGGTTATAGACTTTTGCAATTAATTTAAGGAGTTTTTTTCATCCTGAAGTTTCTAAGATAACCAGACCAGCAGAGAAACTAAACCACATGCCATACAGTTCCAGTGTGCCATTGGTTAGTGAAATAACATCCCTGTAAAGCTGTTTCATATGAAGACTGTGGCTATAATTCTATTATTATTCAATGGTGGCAAATTTTCCCTTTATGTGTCACATTTTCTTAAAGGACGAAATTTTTCTAACGTTTGTTGTGTTCTTCAAAAAAGCCATTTGGATTGAAGGGGAAGGAATTTTGGGAGAAAAGGACTTACCAAACCGTCCTGTCTTTAATATCAAAGCTTCTCCGTGACTCACAATTACATTAGCCCTATACACACACCACTACTGACCGACAGTTTTCTACAGTACCAGTCTTAAAAGTTGGTAGTTCGAAAAATGTAACCATCTAAAGTCAATAGGAAGAGTTTTTACTAGCTGCAAAGTTCTGGATTAAATCAGAAAAATCAAATGCAATGGTAACTTACGTAAATGCTGTGCCCCATGCAAATGTTTGGTTTGGAACATGTCACAGTATCACCAACAATTATTTAAACACTCTTCTCCCCCACAACCTGCTCAAGCTAATTGTGCGGTATCCGCATGCTACAATTCGAGTTCGTGATTATGGCTACGCAACTCTCATCTCGAGGCGTAAGAAACAATACATTAGAGGGTTACTCAAATTTGAAGATACATTTAATGGTTACCGCACAATCACATTTGAGGTTAACCAAAATCCAACACACATTCAAGGGTTACGCAATCAAAGGCTACCCTGTCATGGTACGAACAAACATTTGAGGGTACCAGGCGCTGTCATAGCATTTGAAGGTACTGCAATCAACCCAGGCGCTGGGTTGCAAGGGCCCAAGACCATACCTCTCCATCATTAAAGCATATGTATTTGCTCTCATGAACTTCCCTTTAAGGGTAGTATCAGTAATTTCCTATATTATGTATCAATTGTAGTCCTAGCCGCTAGCATGGAGTTGGCTAGTATGTTGGTGTATCCTCACGTAAGGAGGGTGATTTTTGATATATTGAACTGATAAGAACGCCAACAGGTTCCCGACAACATGTACGTGACCATACCTTCGAATCACAACAGAGGAATTTAGCACCTTAAGATAGCATGGCTTTCATCATGGTATTAAAATTGAACGTTTATCTATACTCTCGCCAATTTGGATTAATGATAGGTCCAACATGGTTGAGTAGTATTAACAGCTATAACCCGCTCAAGTACAACAGGGTTTTATATTCACATATACATTTTACAGCATACGCGGTGGTTGAATTAATTGTCCACACCTGTATCCCACGCCCACGGCCTTGCGGTAGCCGTACCTCGGCTTGTGTTGTGATACAACCGAAAGTGTTTTTCATTGCAATCAAAACAAACCAATTCTCTTTCAAATATATTTTACTTGTGTTTAAAGTATTCTGCCACATTAGATGGCCACTCTGTGTGTATTGAGGTATATAGATCTGTTTCTGTTGTATACGTAGGCATGTGTCATGTTTTTCAACTGTGTGTCCTGTAGGTAGTGTCTATTTGATGCAGCTAAGGCTGCAGGCAAAGCGTGATACAGTGACTATTGGTCTCATATAGAGGGACTAATCAGGGCCGCTTTCTGGGGTTAGTATTCCTCGAAACACCGTTTGTCAAGAATCATTAATTCTTTAAATAAGGAGCCAAGTGGATGACGTGACTGGGCCTATTTAAAGCCCTTTGCTTCCCGGTCGTGCTGATAGTTCAGGGTGTTCTGTTTAACAGGATAAGTACCACTCAAAAAACACAATGAAGTTATGTGGAAGCTGTAGGCCTAACTTACCTTGTCCCTTTTTTTTCCCCATAGGTGCCTTCAGAGACTTACTATGGCTCGAGGCTGACATTGTGTTTATGTAGTAGGTAGTTCCAAAATTGTGCTCATCAGGATGGTCCTGTGTGGCCGTCTCCATCCTCGGGCAACGTTAATTAGTGCGAGATGTTCGACTCCAAAACCGTCGTGAGGCTCGTTTAATCATGCGACCAAAATAAAAAAAACCCTCGAAAAAGGGTACAAGAAAGTCCTCGTTCAATTTATTAAAGTTGAAAATCTAATATAGTATTGAAGTTTACACAATCATAATTGCATTGGAATTGAATACGGTAACGCTCCGAATGAGCAATCGCGTCGAACGTGATATCCCCGGACGGTTCGGCATCCGAAACTGGCTGTGAGTCGTCACCGCCGCATCATCAGTGGCGTAACGCACGTATAGTCGAACTTCGCAATGACGGTCGTCTCGAGGATCGCGAGTGGGAGAAATCGAGCAATTTATGACCAAGCCTGGAACGAGCCTTACAATTCGAAAGGAGAGATCCTCGAACTAAGAGAATTTCTAAACAAATTTTGCAGCGTATTTTTGAAACTCTATAGTATCGTGAAAGAGAAGACTAATTTGAATCAATACGTTAAATAGAGAATCTGCATGAAGTTCGGAGGCGAAAACTAATCCAGCTTCCGATGGGTAAATTCACTTTTTTGTGCGGATCGGTTCGATCCTTGCATATTACGTATCCATACTGAATCGTGTGACCCCTGCTGTTCGATTCGATATCATGCCGCTCACGCCCCCACTTGTTACGTTCGGCCGTTGCATCGTATGAAGTCATTCGAGAGCCGGGTGGTATGGCAGAATTGCATTAGTTTACCTGCCGACCAAAGGCTGAACTGGCACATCTCAGGGGATGCTAGCTTCTGCCGCAGACTAGGGCCAAAACCTGTACTGAAAGTGCTGCTGCTGAACCTGTTATTTGGCCCAGTATTTCTGCCTTTTAATGGGTGCTCGGGTCCTCTCGTGAGTTAGAATGGATAAGACCTGGCATAGACTTCTTCTTGGAGAGTGTGCTTTGCTTGGAGCTACTGTGTTCTCACTTACGAAATCCGTTTTGAACCAGGAGCTTCGTTTGATTTTCATATCTGGTTAGAAGCCAATTAATTCGTTGACTTCTTTTCCATGTTAGATCTACTAAACAGTTGGGATTACTGATATATGTATGATCCCCAAACACCGAGAGCTAAGTTTCACGCTGCATTGACTTTATGAGACCCGAGTACCCATTACATATCTATATCCTATGGGAAGTTATATGACTGTTTGATCCCCGGGAGCCTGGCGAAACTTACTGTCGTTTAACCTGGTGTGGAACCTTTGCATCTCTGGAACACGTTATCCTTATCTTAGTGCTCCAGTTGTTTATTGTTAGTGCCTTTCTATATTGTTCATTTGCGGGCCCTATGTTCATGATTGGTCGTGCTGCCACCTCACATGTCGGGGAGCTGGAAGCATCTGTGTCTAGTTTGCACACGGAGTATTCTCTAGGAATGTCTAGCCACTAGATGCAAAGTATATAACAATAGTCTGATTAGGATGAGAGAATAAATAGTTCTTTCTACAAGTTAGAATACAAGAAATTAAGTTTCAAGGGAATTACTGTCTAAATTGGTCCCAGACAAAAATGCGGTCGTGTTTAAAATACGAGGCTGATGATACCTAAGTACCCATATCCTCCTCCACTATGTTTAACATGATTAGGGTTGAGTAACGTAATTTTAGCACTGTTTTTGAGTGGTGGACAGACTATTTCAGATGGGATATTCCAGGAGATCCTTTTGATAATTGACATTCTCTTAGAATTATATATTAAGTGCCCAAATAATAGAGTTTTCAATTAATGCGACCACAAGTTACTTCAATTGCATGGTCCATTCGGAGACATAGGAGGGGTAGACGCGGAAATAGCTGGAAGCAGTATAGGCGGGATGAATGGTGTAATGAAATAAAGGGGAATTCCTTGGGTGAAAACTTAGTTATATGGCGGGAGGTGTCCACAGTGGTAGAATAGGTAGGATAGAGTACAGGGGCGTGGACATCTTATAGATCAGAAGATGACTGAATAATGAGATTGATTCAGCAACGTGCAAATAAAGGTAAAGAGCAAGAACGAAAGGGGGGACCTGAAGTTGCATGGTTACCCCCTTGGCTATCACATTGACCTGCACAGCCTCTTATAATCAAGGGCTTTTTGGGTCAAAGATGGTCAGGAGGTATAATAGACTTCCGCACAACTCTAGTATGGAAAACTTCATTTTGTTGGTATTCATCAAACCTTGCCAGATCGGTGACAATTTTCATATTATTTTAAACCATAACAAGAATCTTTTATCTCCAGGACTTTTACATAAAACATGTTTATTAGTCTTTCAAATTTACTTTTGTTGGTGATGTGGCGTGGCTTGAGAAAAAAAGACAATGTAATACCAAATATCAAAAAAAGGTAGTTGTTCACAGCTGGGAACTATTAGACCTGTAAGCCTACATCGTGGTTAGGGAAGGAGCATGGAACTTGTTACGGCATCATATGCCTTGACTTTGTCTCCAGAACAGATTAATTAGTGTATCCGCATGGATGTATTTGGGAAATTTTACTTTGTTTTTGAGAAGTGAAGTAAGAATTTAGATTAGGCCAGTGTGGATGTGGTTATGTTGCATTTGCTAAAGCTTTTGATACTGTGCCACATAGACGACTAGTGATAAATGAAAACTGGTGGCTAGAAAAAACATTGTACAGTGGATAGAGAATGAGTTATTGGATACAAAACGAGAGTGGCAATCGATGGAGCTAACATCTATGTGGGTAAAGATCTAAGGGGGTATTCAATGAAAACATCTTAGCGTTTAAATGGTGCTAATTTGCCCCAACCAATCAACTTGTGTAGCATTTGATGAAAGCTCACACCTGATTGGTTGGGCCAAATTAGCACCATTTTAAACGATAAGGAACTTTTTTATTGAATAACCCCGTAAGTGCTTAGGGTTAGGTACTGGGGCACTTCTTTTATCTGTTTATAAGTGACATCTTAGAAGGGCGAATTGAGAGCAAGGTTCTTCTGTTTGCTGATGACACTAAATATGCAGAGCTTTGGAAAACACAAATGATGTGCAATGCTGCAAGCAGACCTAGTAGATTATCAAAATGGCAGCAGAATGGCGATGAGATTCAGTGTGTAAATTGTAGGTGAGCATTTAGGAGTTTAATCCCTCTTGTGCCACCTACACAATAAATAATCCTCTGTGTTAAGTATCCTCAATGCAAAAAGAATTGGGGTGGTCTGGATAGAAACGACTTGGCTGTAGCAACTAATACACATGCAAAGCTAGAGATAGCAAGATAGTAAAAACATATTCATCCCTCTTTACAAGGCACGTTAAGCCATCATTGAATAGCGTGCGGTTTTGGAAATCCCATAATTCTTGGAAATGAAAGAGTCAGAGAAGGGAACTAAATAAATAAAGAATGGGGAGAGGCTGACATGCAGGCAGCGTAGAAGTTAGGGCTGTGCTGTTTACTATTGGAGAAGCGACGTTGCGGTGGGGATAGTGATCACTTATACAAGTATCATTTATGGGCCAAAAATGAATTCATACTGGGCTTGTTTACTAATGTGGTCTAGCAGAGGACTGTGATACATTCCTTTCAATTAGAACGAGTTCTAATCTTCAGGTTAGGAAGCCTGTTTTTAACAGTGAGAACGTGAACATGGGAACTGTCGTTCCAGCAATGTGTAATGCAAAGTTCATTGAATAGCTTTAAAAAAGTGTGATAGGTTAGTTTCTTTATTCAACCTCACTTACTATGTAATAGTAAAGATGTGTACGAAACATACAAACACCAGTGTGTGCCTATGCTCAAAATGATACATGTTGACCCACTGTGTCTCTCTTAATAAATGACTGAATCTCTTTATCTGCAAGTGTGACAAATTAGTCGGTCGGGGGATGTTATTTTCTGGTCTAAAGCATCTGTGTTTTAAACACAACAGTACAGTACAGTGCAGTATTACGTATATAGATCTAATTAAGCATTTACTGGATTAAGAGATAGGTAAGGTTTGATATTGCACACCTACACACTGATTCTTCTATTGTAATATGAATATAGAAAGAAAATAGTGGGACAGCTTGTTGGCCACATTGTGGAGTTTCTTATGGAGGTGCAAACACAGCCAAGGTATGGTGACCACGTAAGTTTAGTAAAAAAAATTCCCCTGCCCACAGTTGAGATTTGTGATAATAGTGTGCCAATGTCACAGCAGTTTAGAATTGCAATGTAGATAGAATGAAGGCATTTAAACCATTAGTTGTCTGTTTAACCCTTCGTAGACGGTTATCCCCTTTCGGTCAAAAGCAATATTAGTACTAGAGAGCGCTAACATTAGCGTTTTTACAGCGCCTGACTTCGCAGGGGCAACATGTGTTTGTGTTGGTGATTTTGCATCTATTGCCAGATATACGATCACTATAAATCAGGGTAATAATGTGGCAAACGAGAAAGTTATACAGCAAAAGGGTTTTTAAACAATCAGGGAATGTTCAGGAAATATTAATATTTAAAATTATTAGTTCTATTATCCTACACCTAGTTATTTACATGTCCTCTCCCATTTGAAAAAACAGTTGATTTCCTACCCTTTGCTTCCCGCTGTTGACATTAGTGAGTGACATTTTAGGTTCTAATGGTCCTTTTCTTCCCAGGATGCACCCATCCTTGGAATATTCCTAACAGTAATTTCTACTGATTGGCTGTTGGATGTGTCAAACATGCTCAGATTTACTAGCAACTGAATCAAACCCAGGTGCTGGGTCAAGGGCCAAGAGCATAACGGTCTCTATTAGGGTCCTGCAAACAGGAAGTCAAGTATTTCTGAGTAGTATTTATTTATACACAGACCAAAATGATGAATGGGCAGGTTAAGGTCATTGGGAGGAAAAATACTGCTCTTTTTTCTTAAAAGCATATTTATTTCCACTGAGCTTCCCCTTTAAGCCAGTCAACTGAAAATGTTGAAAATCTTAAAAACAACTTTATAAATTCCCCCCCTAAGCATCTGAATGGAAAATGTAGCAACTGTACCTTTAAACCCCTTACCTGCTAATGAGAACCCCTTACCTGCCAATGAACCAGACCTTTAACAACGTTAAACCGATTGGTAAAATTAAACGTACTACGATTAATGCAATGTAGATTTACGATTTAACAATAAACTATCTGGGGCATGTTCCCAATAGAACATGTCAGCAATCCCATAGAACATGTCAAGCAGTATCAATAGAACATGTCAGAGTATCAATAGAAACATGTCAGAGTATCAATAGAACATGTCATGAGGACATGAAGAAAAGAAAGTTTAGTCTTTCAAGTTGCCACTGTGAGAACAGTAAAACTATGGACCTGTTTCCATTGGAAATGGTGATGGACAGTTCATGGATAGTTTAAAAGAAAGCTTGGTGAGTTTCTAATAACAAGGAATGTTGCAAGTTACTGGTATTGATAATAAGTAGAGGTTGACCAGGGATATTTCCGTTTGCCACTTGGTGTCAGGAAGGAATTCTGGTATGTTTTTGCCTGCCTCTGGATCAACAGCTGGGCAGGAATGTGGGTATTGGTGGGGGTTGGACTGGATCAGGGGTGGGCAATTAAATCTACAAGGGGCCACTGATGAACTTGGATTGTTGTGAAAGGGCCGGACAAAAAGGTTTGACTCAATTCTCATTATAGAGATACCAAACCTAGATTTTATAAATAGATTAATTAATATATGGTTCATGGATAGTTTTTGATTATTTGCTGCAATTTTAATGGTAGGTGTGTATATTTAGATATCATTCCAATAAATACAATTAATCAGGTTATGTTTTAAAAAAAATCAAATAAAATGAATTGTCCAGCCTGAGACAATGAAATTAATATTGAGATTTTGTTTGGGGTACAGGTTAGTATTGAGGGGCCAGTCAGGGGCAGCCCATGGGCCACATGTGGCCCCGGGCCTTTCTTTGCCCAGGCTTGGACTGGATGGACAAATGTCTTTATTCAACCTCAAATACTAATACTACTAAGAATACAGTACGCATTATCTATGCAAAATAAAAGGTACAATGACATCCACTTGCATCTGTGTCTTTATGCACATGCGATCACGATGTGTAATGGACGCAGTGTCAGACCGGGCCACCTTTACCTTTAAGACCCAAACACGTATTAAATATATATGTTGCAGTGCTAAGTACCATTGCATTATATACAAACTGTATCAGCTGCATCATGCTTCTAAAGAAATACTAACAACCTTTTATTGTGTACTATTATCAGGCCTATGTAATAAAAGTTCTATTAACTAAAAATGGTTGTGGAAAAATTTGACCATTTTAACGATAAGAACTTTAATACATAGGCCTGTATGTGTGTTTGGGGTCTTAAAGCAAAAGTTGCGGGAACCCTAGTTGGAAGAGTGATTTTCTTATGCTAAAATCCCACAGGCAGCCCACAATAATTCTTATTAATATGTACATTTATATAAACAAACATGGTGCAGAGATGCAAGTGCATACCCTCCAAACATTCACTTTATACATACAATTATAGAGCATGGTGCAGTGCTGCAGGTGAAGGAGAATATAATGACCCTGACTTAGCACAGCTCTGTGCAATGATTTCTCTGTGTAATGCATTTCCTAGCTTGTTTTATACAGACAGCTGAATCAAAAAAACTCTCCTACCCTCCAACATTCCCTTTAATACGGTACACTGATGAGAAATGCATGCACAGAGCTGTGCTAAGTTCAGGTTCACTTTTCTATCTCCCTACACTTGCACCCGGGGTTCCCAATTAAAAACACTCCTTCCTACCCTCCAACATTCCCTTTAGAAGCTACACTTTCCACTAATATTATACAGTGAAGAGGAGAGCTAGCGACTTCACACTAGGGCCATATTTATAAAGGTGTTGGTATCGCCTTCTTAGCGATCGTTATGGCGATCATCAATTATGATCACTATCGTAATCTTGTAAATGTACGCTAGCCAACCGTAAATCTACGCCGCCTGTAGTAATCATTACGGTGTTTATTACCACATGTTATTGTACTACTAATGCCACAGTTTTTAATATGGCCCTCCAACACTTAAACAATACATTGCAGGTGAAACATACAAGACACAGGTCTGTAACCTGTGAATAGTGACGTTTATTGCAAAACATGCATTCTACATGATTCGTGACCACTTGTCCTTCCTCAAGTGCTTGAGTGGGTCTGAAACATGTAGCACTCAGTGTTTTGCAATAAACGTGCATATTACAGCTACAGACCTGTGTCTTTGTATGTTTCACCTGCAATTATTGTTTATATATCGGATTCGGTGGAGTGAAAGCCATAGGTGAGATACTTATTTTCATATTGGAGACACTAGATTACTCAGGACCTATATAATTCACACTACAACACGCTAGTAGGAAAGGGTTAATCAGCTGCACCACCAATTTGAATATTGATGATTTAATAATTCCACATCAAGGGGTTGGGTTAAGGGGTGGGAGTGGAAATCACACAGGTGCAGAAAATGTAATCAAGGTAAAAGTAGGGCAGGTTAAGGGAAAATGTCAGCTTCAGAGTTGGGGAACAAACAGAACCAAAATGGAGCTCATAGAGGTAAAAGAAAAGGCCGTGAGTGGAACCTCCATGCTGAGAAGGATGCTGAGGACAAGTACTTTCTAACTTAAACTTTGATTTTTTGGATTTAGTTCTCTTTAAGTAGCCCGGAGAAATGTTTAAATCCATTAGTAAAGCAAAACCACTTGAAGTTTTCTCAGCTTTATATATTTTTAACCTACATCTACATTTGAAATAATTTGGACCCAACTTATCAAAATATACATTTTTTCATTTTTTTCCCATGTGTTCAAAAAAAAACCAAAACTTTCCCTTAAATACCAAAAAATGTGTGTGTAAGAACTGTGTGAATCTGGAACAGAGGGATTTTATGTCTTAATGTTCTTTGCTACAGGTCAACCGTAGTTGTCCAGCCCCAGTGTGCTGACGGCCTGGATGGTCATTACTCAGTATATTCTAATCTCAATGCCTATCTTCCAAACACAGTCATACTGAAGCACCGGCAGTTTTATGCTCTGCATTTCTGCTCCCTGACACAGTCCCCTTGTTACGTCACTGTACAGCCCAGTAGTTTCATTATAGGGAAACTGACATGAAATATGGTTCAGCGGATAAAGAATTGGTTTACGCTGAGAACAGACTGGTCTGGCACAACAAAGGCACCTGGTTGGTTCTGTAATGTGGCATCACACAGAGGATCCAACACTGCTTCCCCTCTCTGATGCCTGGTAGGAGGAGCTGCGCGTAGCAATTGCTGGAGAGGATGGAGCTGGAAGCATTTAAAGACTGAGAGGAGCGGCCTTACTGAATCACTTGGATATCTGGATCATGCTAGGGGGAAATCCCCGGATCTGAAATGAAATATGGCAGGCAAACTGAACTCATCCTATATCTTCATTATAGTACAAAGCTTGTCTTTCCTCTTCAATGGTCCAGAATAACATGTCTAAGACCTGTTCAGCATCACAGCAAGAGATTCATATGGACTTCTGGAGAACCCCTCTGTACAGGTAATTTACTGTTTGACCCAAACCCAAAGAATGGCCCCTTTGCCTTATACTATAGTTCTGGGGGTTGTTTAAGAAAACTTGGAAGGTTCTTTACTGTTGTATAACATACTTAGCGTATTGGGAAGAATCGCCCATAGAGGGGGTATCAGGATTACATTAATATTGCCTTTCTATGTAATGGTAGATACAAAATCCAGGGAATGACTAGGAATCTGTCCCTGCACTGTTCTATTGTTTTTCTATATATTCTAGATATAAAAGGCTATTTGCAGGTTTCGTGGTGCACTTCCAGTGTGAAACAACTGGATATTACCTGTCCCTATGAATATAGGCGCTCACATGCGTTCATGTGGCTGGGATGCGCAATGTTGTTGGGTTGCAGATAATGTGTTAACAGAGGGGTTGATCACAATAAACAAATAAAAAGGATAAGTAGAGATACTGCATGTGCTAATTACTATAATTAGTTAACAGACCACAGAGAATTTCTATACCTGCAGGTGAATAGAAAAATGCATGTGATATAGTTATAAACTTTTTAAAACGTCCTGTTATGATTTTAGGTTTTGCAAAGTACATGAATGCAGAATACACTACATTTAATAGCGCCAACATCTTCCGTTAGCGCTTTAGAATTACATGTATTTATTACATCGGCCCTGCCACACGAAGAGCTTACAATTAAGCACATTCATTGACACATACAACCTATCAGTATGTCTTTATGATTGTGTTTCGATGTTTTAATGGGAGAATTTCGGGACAAAATAGCGGTAGGTGAAACAACATTAACTGTAAAATATACTGGTACATTGCATTTGTTCAAGTTACATATCAACATCAAAGCAATGGAACAGGTTCTAAGCAAAGTTATAGAGTTTGTTGGGGTTAACAGCAAATAGCTACTATTTTCACCAAGGTGTGTAACCATGGTCATGTGTGGAGTTATATCATAGTCTCTTTGGGATCATTTAAGTAAAATAATACTTCCCAACATTGGGAAGGGACCAGTCTATATAAGGTGAAGCCTGTTTAAAGATCTGTCCAACCTGCACTGGACCCCCAATTAAACACAAATGCTCCTGGAATTCCCCCCCCCCCTCCAAAGAGAAGAGAAGTTCTGCAAGGATCCAGACTGAGGTATGGGATGGAGGGGATGAGCGGACCATACCAATAATGGAAGTTTACAAGAAATCAAGTAATCCCTGGGTGAAGAACCAATGGTTTAGGTCCTCACCCTAGGACATGTAATAGAAGGCACAAGGTGAGGGGGGATGGTTTGGAGGGTATTATTACTCTTTAAAGGAGGTATTATTACTCTTCTAGGTCTGCTAGGAGAACAATAAACCCTCAACAGAAATATGAATGGCTGTGCAGTGTATTACAGCACATTATGTTGATGATTGTAACTGGTCAATGTGTTTTCAATTCAGGATTAGTAAATATTAATTAACAATACAGGAAGATGCAATAAAGTTCTTATAGTTTAAAATGGTGCTAATTTGCCCCAACCAATCAGATCTTATTTAACATTTGTAAGCTAACATTGATTGGTTGGGGCAAAATTAGCACCATTTGAAACTATAAGAACTTTTATTGAATAACCCCTATTTTAAAACCATGACTTAATAGAGGATGTTTAATTGAGTTTCCATATGTCACCTACAATTGGTGGAAAGTAGAGATGGACAAAACTTTCGAAAGTTCATTCCGTTTCAAACTTCAAACTACAGTATATGGAAAGTTGAAAGTTCGAAAACAGAACCATTAAAGTCAATGGGAGTCAAATAGTTTGAAAAAGTTCGAATGAAATACAATTAAAATATCAATGGTAACGTAATGTAAATGGCTGTGGACCTGGGAAATAGTCTGGGGAAAATAGATTTTACTCTCACGTGCGCTACTTCGAGCTCTCGAACATTGATAATTATTCCATAAACGACTAGCAGATTCAATAATTTGAATTTACTCGCGGATTGGTATAATAGACATTTTACTTGCAGATTCAATAATTCGATATTTACTCACGTATTGGTATAAATAGAAATTATATGCCCATTATATTATTAATATGCCTCTGAGCAATCGAACGTTCAATAATATTGAAAGTCCGGAAGTATACGAAAGTCCGAGAAATCAGGTCCAGGATAGTTCAAGTAGTCCGAGTCCGTCGAGAACTCGAATAGTTTGGCTCGAACTATTCGAGTTCTAGTCCACTCTAGTGGGAAGTCGATTTTTCAATCACAGAGCTGAAATAAGAGGTGAACTGTGTGCTGTTTAAGTGCACTATTGATGTGTATCTGCAAGTTACCGTATGTTCTATGAGATTCCTAAGTTATATTCATCTTCGGCAGCAGAACAAATTGAATTGTCGCGCATGGCAACCACTACTTGATATTTTATCTGTAGGCTGTAATGCTTAAAATAAACGCCCTCATGTATGTTATAATGTGAACTGCCAAAACTAAGCATCTCTATAGGACACCTGCATATGAATTGTGGTAAATTGTCAAATACAAGAACCTTGAACACTCCTTAATGGAAACTGTAGCAAAAATATAATGTAATGAAATCTACAATAAGATGAATGGATTCTATTGGGCGATGCACCAAGCCCAATATAGGCAACCCGTTGCAAACAGCCCGGCGATGTTATATGCCGATAGTGGCGCTTGGGAACATCGCTACCTGGTGCTTTTCTATACTGTCACTTTAATGTCAGCTATAGCTGGCATTTAAAGTGCCCCAATAAAAATGCAGATTTCGGCATATAACATCGCTTGCGGCTGCGAGGTTAACTTTTGCGTTAGCCAATGCAGCTGCCGCAAGGAGGAGTTTAAGTCACGCTACTGATTTAACATAGCGTGGAGCAGAGCCAAAATACATAGTTAGGCATGCACAGTGAATTCTCTAGTTTTCCAGAAACAAATGAGATCTAACTTTGCAAATTACAAAATCTGGTTACTAGTAAGAATGGGGTTGTCATCTGAGATTCTTTAAACACTAGCAAACCCATATCATTTAAAGAATCACAAATCCACAAAGGCCACTTGTATGGAGACCACAGTTCCCCTTAAAACTCACAGTACAGCGCGCCTTTCAAGCCAAAGTTTATTACTTAAAGGGCATCTCCACTGGTAAAATATATTTTTGTATCAGTTTTCAGTTTTGGTGAAGAACAGGAGGGAAGGGAGCTGTGTCTTACCTCCCGTTCTCAATAAAACTGAGGAGCGAGAATGAAGTTAGAAAACTTAAAAAACTCGAGAGATCAGGTAAGTTCTTAACCTCGTTCCTGGTCCTGAATGTGTTATTGAAAGAATGGGAGGTAAGACACAACCCCTTTACCTCCTGTTCTTCATCAACAGAATATAAAAATTTAAATTTACCAGTGGAGATATCCTTAAGCTTTACTTAATATGGTTATGCTCTAGCTGCCAAATTTAATTGTCAGTATTCTGTCATCTTACAGTAGGTGTCACTGTTTCTTTAATGGATATTTATAAATTCCCCCTTTCTAGAAAAAAATAAAAAAAACTTCTGGCACCCCCAGTTTTCTAGTAGGATAGCACATTCCAAGGTCATGTGTGTCTCAGGAGAGAGGGAAGGAAAGCTACAAGGATGAACCGAGACTTCTAGGAGGGGTAAGACCATGGGGGGATCCTCTCATAGTGACCATCCAGTGTAGCTTAGCCTGTGTTATAGGGGTGGGTGAGCACCCACTTAGTGCCAGTTAGGATAGCTGAGCAGCCCAAAGCTCCAACAGGAGGTTAGTGGGTTAGTACCTGGTTGTTACCCAGGTAGATGCCTGGCAACAAGCACAGGGCTCTGAGAGCTAAGAAGGGTTTGTTCTTTACGAGGGACCCAATCCCACTGATAGTGTTCAGCAGCCATTTGGTTGTGAGATCTATATTTATTGTGTTATACGTTATAATTATTCTGCAAATAATTATGTTTCACTTTGGTGACACTGTGTTTATAACAATATATTAGTCCTGCTACATTTCTGCTCTGTCAAATAAAATGCCATCTAAAGAATTCCTGGCGCCATTTATTATTCTCTTATACAGCACCATTTATACATTCTGTGATCCTCTCTAAATAAATGCCCTGCCCTGAATGTGAGTCCTAGGTGTAGCCATGCTGTAGACTAGCCTAGCATACCAAGAGTTATATAACCCATCTCGTACTTAACTGTAACTAAGTGCTACATACAAAAGAGATATAGTTAGTTTACCTGTAGGAGTTGTCGACCACCTAACACCCTGGTGGTCTTAGATACCGTATACCATCATTAAGGTACAGTACACAGTATCTAGGGATCTACATACTTTATACCTTGAGTTGAAGAGTAATGTATGTGGGAATATTACAGTATTGCTGTCAATTAAAAGAACAATAATTGCTGGGGAATCCTCTACAAGCTACTAGTGTAGTCAGTAGAACATTCTCTTGTACACACGGGAGTATTTACTTTGATGGGATTGGGACAGACAGGTTTTATGCAGAAAAAGATCGCTAACCTGTGTTACCTTTCACAAACCAGGCAGTTAATCACGGCGAATGTGAACAAGAGGGATAATTACTCAATTAAAGATGGAAAATGTCCTAGAATCTTCATTCTGAGGATAGAAGAAGAGAAACTGCTGGTGTAGCATCTGCTCACGAAATAACCCTGTAATCTAATCATATTTAATTTCCAGATATTCGTTACAGGGTTGCGTTGTAATACATCATTTCAATCACTCTATCACTTTATTGCAGATTGACTGTTTTTCTCCATGTAGCCAAAGAGACAGCCAGGTTCAGTACTTGGACACGAATGCCTAAGGTTTAAGTGTTTTTCCTACATTACCCAGAAATCGTGTAGAGCAGTGACTAAATGACGATACCTACTTAGAGCAGTGATGATGAACCTTGGCACTCCAGATGTTTTTTGAAACTTCAGCTCAATCATGCCTTAGTTGCATTCTGCAACTAGTTTGGAGGCAACACCTCACCATGGCAATTTCAACACTTCCCCATACTCCCTCCTAGCCACCCTGCCCCCAGGGGTCCAGGAGAAGTTTCCCAGGGAATGAAATTGCGGGGTGGGATATCTACACAAAGCTGAAAAGTGAGGTCCAGACTTTTAAAGGGGAATTGTGGTCTCCAAACAAGTTAAGTTATAGTAAATAAAAGGCCAGTTTCCTACCTTTAAAACGAGCCATCAACCACCTCTTACGTGCCCCACAGCCCAAGATATACAGAAATGACATGACCAGAAAGTTTATGGTGGGAAGCTGACTGTGACATTCGGAGGCTTCTCCTGCACAGTGGCCGTGGCGAGCACAGCCTCGACTCCCTCAGTGGTGAGGGAGACAGGAAGTCCTCCCTCCTCCCTGCTGTGTGAAGTCCCGAGAGTAGGTAGGGAATCTACATCCCTTCTCTCCCACCATGTGAAAACAGCCTTTCTCGGCTGAGTTCTCACTGAAAAGACTGATCCCACAGAGTTTTTTGTAGGGGGGGTTGGGGGGTCTAGTAACCACGGCACCGCAAGTGGCGGGGATTAGACACACGTGAGGGTGGGACTTAGACGTCACGAGTGGGCGGGGCATGGCACCTGCGAGTGGCGCGGCAAAGGGGCTGAATATAATGGGCCATGGGGGCCTGTAACTGGAGGGACCATGGGTTCATAAGTGGGAGGGACCAGGGGGGCTGCAAAGGGAGGAGGAGACACAGACAGATGACTGACATAGTTTCAGAGCAGAAGCCGGAAGTGCAGGGACCGGTGATGCTGCGCCATATACACACATAAATGTAAATATCTCAAAACTATGCAAAATAAACATGGAAAAAATTGCAAAAATTCTCAGGGGAGCAATTCCTATCAATTACCTCAAGTCATTTTTGGACCACACAGCGGATGGTTTTTTATCGGCGATCGAGGAGGGAGAAGGGCCAGCCTCCAATGTCACAGGGGAACCTGATCCCTGTAGTACACCCCTGCATTGTATATATAATAATATTGAGAATTTGAGATAAAAGTGCTTGTAAAGTTCATTCACTACTTCTTCATACTATCTGGCACACATACAATCTTTGTGCATCAGGCTGTTTATTTGATACTAGTGAAAAAACAGACAATAGAAAGTATATTAATAGTTGTAGATATAATGAATAAAGTAAATAATTACATTGAAAATCAAGTTTGGTTTTTATTTCGTGGAAAACAGTTGATAGCAACAACCTAATGCATAGATTTCCTTGTAGAAAGATTTGTGTAAAGAAGGGTCTCCCATCATAAGGCTCCTCTGTAAAGCAGATACCCAGATCAGATGTAAATCCGCACCTCTTGTGGTAACAGGTATCAAACAATTGACGTGATTGTTCTGCAGAGAAGTTTAGAAAGGCACTGTAATTGTAAACTGCCACAGTAATGTTGGTCAATGTTTTCCCACTAATTACAGTTGGTGATTGTCGATGCAAGTAAAATGTCTATATAGCAATAACGCAAGTAAATATCGAATTATCGAATATGCGTGTAAAATGTCTATTATACAATACGCGAGTAAATATCGTTTATGGGATAGAGATCAAATGTTCTAACATGAGAGCTCAAAAGTGCGAGTAAGATCAATTTTTCGAAAGTCCCTGGATATCCGAACGTGTTTCCCCAGACCATTTCCCAGTCCCACAGCCATTACCATTGATATTCTAATTGTATTAATTTAACTTTTCAAACTTTGACTCCTATTGCTTTATGGTACCATTTTCAACTTTCCATATAGTTCAAGAAACGACCGAACTTTCAAAGTTCAGCCATCTTACCTGCATCTATTTCCTCCGCATAATTCCAGCAGCCCTACAACAATGTTGGCTTCAATTCCGGTCCTAGTAAAGACAACATTTCAAAAGTACCTGGGTAATTTATGCTCTGGTGTGTTTTTTTAGCCTGGTGTGTTGGTGGACTAATGTTCTACTTTTAGAAACACACGTCCTGAGGTTACAATTCAAATCCCCAAAATTGATAGCTGAATATGGTTGTTAGGGATTATTATTGTTGCTAATCATCATGATCTATAAACATGCATTTTGGGTACAAACAATGGGAATGATACAATAAAAGTTTGTTTGAGCCATTAAAGGTATGTCCACCCTTCTAAAAAGTGTTTTCATAACATTCATGTCCCCCCAGGCCCAACCGCTCTATTTGATTATCAGACAAATGCCCAAAACATTCTTCAATAAATCTGTGTTTATTCAATTAGATCACTGGACTGACTAGTTTGTTCTTGAAGACGTTTCGTTAGAGTCATCCGACTGCTTTCTCAATTCAGAATGACTTGTACAAGAATCTGTGGCAATATGTACCCTGGAAATCCCAATTTAGCATTATCACAGCCAGGTTTAGGCGGATTAGATAGGGTAAGAGGTGTTATAGGAACGCCCAGAGTAAGGTGTCAAAACAGATTGGACATGGCAGATAGATGGTGTGAACCCCCCCACCTCTTTAGTTGGTTTCTTTATTTCACATAATGGCTCCTAACACTCTCTTGAACTAGTCACGTTCCTTTTGCCAATATGTTAACATTACAACTCTTCAAAGGTATGTCCTTTATCTAAGATGCAGGTAACCATCTGTCTGCCATGTACAATGCTGTTTTGACACCTTACTCTGGGCGTCCTATAACACCTCTAGGCCACTATATAATCACGTCCTTAACACATGGCTGTGATATGCTAATTGGGATTCCAGGGTACATATTTATTAACTGCAAACCCAGTCAATAAAATCTTGATTGGTGCTGCAAATTGATGCAAAAACGCAATGTTTTGCACCTCATGCATCAGTCCCGATGTGTTACAATTAAATATAGTCACATTTTTAAAAGGGAATCTTGTATTCTCCAGGGATGATCTGACTGGAGGGTTTCTATAATTATATTTTACCACGTTGATCTCAATTTATCTTGTGTAGAACAGTTATTAGAAAGTGATACGTATGTTTTATTAAAGGGATGTGTCTACACCCGAAGAAGTTTTTTGAGGGTGGACTACCTTTAAAGGGTATGTCATTCCTAACCAAATAAATTTTTTTTTATAAGATTCCCCAAGGGCTCCAGCCCAACCTATATTGTATCTTTGAAAGCCCCCCAAGACGTCTACTTAACCTCCCCTCTTTTTCCTCCGCGCGCTCCGGCCCTCTGCTTTGTGAGGAAATGCAAGCAGAGTGGCGGGGGGACCTGCAGCCGTGTCGGGATGGAGCTGAGCGGCAGCCAATCACGGACCCGGCTTGCCGGCAGCTTATCTTCGCCGGGAGGAAAGATGGAGAGGAAGTAAAGTTTGGGAGCTTATAAAGTAACAAATAAGCGGATGGGGCTGGGAGCCCTTGGGAATTTATATATTAAACATTTACGCTGGGGGAGGAATCGGGAGGGAGGGGGAGAAGGACTGCAGTACGCATGCCAAACTTCTCCGGAGCAGTAGGAGGCAGAGTCCTATATGGACTCTGCTAGGCCTCTGGTGGGCAGTTTTTGGGACTTTGGGGGGGGGGGATACAGGAGAACCCTATGGAGCTGGGATGTGAGTAAGGATTAGGATACATACATGTGGGGCCAGTAGTTGGGGGCGATTATGTTTTGGGGGTTGGACCATTGCCTTAATAATTTTCGGGAGAACTTTCATAGAGATACATAAAATGACCTATGGCAATGTACCTGTGCGTTTGGTGCATATATGAACCAACCGAGCGCTAAGTTGCAGCTTTTATGTCCAGATTGATAAAGCATTTATTTGTACGTTAAAAAGTAGTGCCAACATAAAAGAGCATTAAAACCTTGCTAATCCGACAGTAACATCAGTTAGCATGGGTGTTCAGCTCATCTAGGAAATCCCAATTTTAACCTAATGAACTCCTATTCGCCACCCAATAAAAGTATTCAAGGTGAGGATGATAATGATATGCCAGGACAGACATTTGGAAGTAGAGTATTGTCAGAACTTCGCAAAATCCGGACCGACTCGAGGATCCACGAATGTTCGAAAAAATTTTTGAAAATTCGAAAATCCGCCAGCGGGACCAATGAAAAAGAAAATATCCTCAAAATACAGATTCTGTATTTTCGAAATTTCGAACTACGTGGGTTAGTATTTCGAAAATTGCGCAAATACGAGAACGCGTCATTTCGAAAAATTAGCGAAAATGTATTCGAAAAATACTAGAAGGACTCGTAATTTGAAAATTTTCGAAAATACATATTTGCGGAAATAAGAGAAATCCCGTATTTCGAAATTACGAGAAATCCGCGTACGAAGTCGAGGCGGGAAAACCGGAATAAATCCGCCGTTCGCCAAAGGGATAAAATCCCGGGGATCCGGGTTCGGATCCGCGAAATGATAGCAAAGAAGAGAAACATGGACTGTAAAATTTAGAGACCCAAAGCGGGTTGCCATGTATCATAGTACCTCTGTTCTATAATCAAAGAAACGGGTTGTTTTTCAGACTACGGAAAAGGTGCTAGAAGACAACAGTTTAAAGGATCTGATGGCAGCACATCCTCGGACAATACCTCAAACGCTTTGGGCGTTCAGTTTACTGTCAGTCAATCCTTATCTGTACAAGTCAAAATAAATTTATTTTATTAATTTTTATTATGTTGGGCAAAAAATTTAGGGGGTGTTTTTAATTTTATTAGATGTATGGGTGTATTTGGATCTGCTGTGTACTGCTATTGTACTGTTAAATATACAGTTATTACTATAATTGATGATTGCAAGTCTTGGGATTTTACAGAAATCATTTAAACCAACACAAATAGAATCGCTATATGTTGTGCTCAAGGGTTGCATAGTATTGCTCTTATGAGAAGAGACTATTCCCCATTCTGCATTGTATGTGACAACATCAAATAATGCTTCTTTGTTGCTTTGTTGCACATGAATCGTATAGTGTCTGACTCAACCTGTTTGGTTTGATTTCACATTGATTGGTTCATTTAACAGCCCAGTAAATACAACTGTTTTATAATATGCTCTAAATGGCAAATTAACAATCTCTGATTGAATAGCAGAAAGGAAATTAAAGTTAATGGGTCACCCAGCTTCTCTACAGTGGGTTTCTGGGGAGATGCTGTATTTCTCCAGGGAAATGCAACTTAGAATTGTGTTAAATTTATGTAGCATACAAACAAACATTTAGGTGTTTATGAACATACATTTGGTCTCTATTAGAAGAATATTATCACCTGAATGAAATCTGGCATGTATCAAGAGGAGGGTGTGTTGTGGGTGATGGTCAGGCTGCACCAATCATGTGCTCTTGTTTGATTCATCTATGCTAATTATGTGTCAAATGTGTTTATTCTGTTTTTCTCTGCCTGAGCTGTGCTATACCAGCTACATTTCGCTAGTCCTATGGTGTTCTACGGGTACAGTTATCCTTATAGAACAGTGGGAAGAAAAAAACAAACAATGTTCCTTAAGAATGTGACCTCTTGTAGATGATTTCTATGGTCTATGGTGTCCAGAATCAGTCGCATGAAATGCAGCATACTAAAAACGGATTACACACCTGCTATGAAAAGTTTCTTTTTAGTGAGAAATCTAATAAAAGGGAAAAGAAAGTCTTATTTAACCCCCTTCCCACCTTGGCTTTACCCAGGGTGAGGATCTAAATCCCTAGGGCCTTACCCTTGAAATTACAGCAGGTAGTTTATATACAGTGTACCATATTACATTCCTCTCTGACTTTAAAACTTGGCTTACTTTCTTCCTCTCTTCTGAATGTCCTGTCTTGATTCTGGGGGATTTCAACTGTCACTCCTCCCTTCGTTGTCCTCTGCTTCCTACATTTAACCTCCTCGTTCGATCTTCAGAATGGACGAACGACTAATACATCACAAGGATGGCCACTTCCTGGATCTAGTGTTCACTAAAAACCTCTCGTTCATATTTTCAATCTAACCCCTCACTGCTTTCTGATCATCATCTTTATCAATTTCAGACTCAAACACAGAGAGAGAGAGAGAGAGAGAGAACACACACATATCACAATCTCTCCGTGAATGCTGGGTTTGATGGCGTCCGGAAGGAAGAATCTTTTTTTTTTTTCTTTCTAAGTTGCAGTCGGGTCACTAAAGAGGAAGTGGAGAGGAAGGTGCAGCACTGATATATATTCATTAAATATCAGGCAAAGCAAATGATTTTTTAGAAAAATGAACATGGCGTTGAGGTTGGTGGCTATATATAAAAACATATAAAAGTTTATTTTTTGGGTGCAAATACCCTTTAAGAGAAGCATTGTGACATTTGGACACAGAATATTCTGGTACAAAGGGTACATTATAAAGATAATGAAAAGACCTACTAAATTTATATGATATCGATGGGTACGAGTTTTATACCCTTTATAAAAGCACACGGCCCTGCAGACTTGTGCTTTATATGGTCACGGAACATAACATCTAATATCCTTATAATTTACAGTAGGGGGTACTATTTACACTATAAGTTCTACATACTCTGTGCCCACGATAGTGTCCTATTCTGTTGCAGTGCAAACAAGAATGTGTTTTTTTTTTGGCAGATCTCAAGATCTCTTGAAAACACTGGCAATATCCAGTAATTTAGGAGATAGTTTATAAGATGGTTCGAACTAATAATTGTTGGTATTGTGCCATTGATGCTGTGGGATTTCCCTGAAACGTTGTCATGTTACACTAAAATTGTGTACACTGGGGAAATGGTCTGGGGCACTGAAAAGATTCCATTTTTGGAAGCCTCTTATTTAAAATGATTTGATTTTTCGCAGGAATTACATCTACTTTGGTTTCCATGCATTCACAGAGTGATGGCGCTGCGAAGCTGAAATGATTGAAGAGAGAAAATAGATTCATAAACAGAATTCAAAAATAGATAGAGAACTGCCTAACAATTCCAAACTATATTCCGAAGTGGGGAGAAGTAGGGCGAATGCAATGTCCAATCATAAAATTTCTGTCACAAAAAGGATGAGGATTGTGAGAGTTAGGAATTGGTACTGTAAACATGGGCAGAATATTTTCACCCTGACCCACGGCGGACATGTTGATCGGACATGTTGATACAATTGGGAAATTGAATACAATCAGGCTGTGTATTTTACGACTGGCAGACTAACCAAAGGTTAATTAATTAGTAGTCTGTTAGTTACAAATGATTTTGTGTGGAGGGGAACCATTGCTTTTTTTATTGATCCATAATGTATGTTGGATCAATAAACCATGCCAAAAAAGAGCTTAATGATAACAGTAATCATCTTAGCAGAGAGATTGAATATCACAATGATACATTACTGTAAATATATATTAAACCCCTACTAAAGGCACAAATAGGCTACATAGGTGGAGGCAAACAGGCAGTGAGACACTGACCATGGCAGATCCCCACGCTAACAAAATAGAGAGCGAATATACTTAGCCCATCAAATGACCAGACAGGAGCACAGGAGCAATTAAAATCAGCTCAAACAGGACGCGTTTCGTCCAATCCCGGACTTTCTCAACACTTCCTCTGTTGAGAAAGTCCGGGATCGGACGAAACGCGTATATATATGGTCCAATCAATTATTCTAATTAGTATTCTGGTTAGGTGTGCCCTATTTGATCCACAGCTGTTTTCTGTGTTCTTTGCTGTTTAATTATTGTGGAAGGAGCACCCTGACTTCATTGGGGATATATTCTACCCCTGGATTTTGCTGTAGTGCCGGGCTATACATAGTCTTTTTTTGGCCCATTTCTCCTACATTCCTGTTGCCACAAAACAGTGAGTCTGTTTGAAGATCATCATAACATGCCCAAGGCAGTGTGGCGCAATGACATCATGTTGCATGTGCACTGAGGTCGTGGGCGCGCTCTTCAAAAACTCACTGTTTTGCAGAAACAGGAATGTAGGAGAATCGCACAATCTCGTGGGGGCAGTCCTAAAAACGGTATTAGAGAGGAGGAGCAAGCCTGCAACATTCAAGGAGTAAAGGAAGGGTATGGGAGGGTGAAGGTGACCATAAATTAGGCCGATTTTATGTACAATCCGACATTTCCATTGACTGTGTGAAAAATTATACATTTTCCTTATTATGCAACATTAGACCGTAATATTGATCGTAATTTCAATCGGGAAAGTTTTTTTAAGTTGATTGGTAAAATTATTGTAGTGTTCTGATTAAATTTAAGGGGCCCATACATTAGAACTTACTATCTAACAATTTTAAAGGGCATCTATAGTGGAAAACTATAAAAAAAAATTCCTTTCTTTTTATGTGTTCTATAATTCCTCCAACCCCCACAGAGTACCTTTAGTTCAACAGTCCTTCCGTCCTTCCCCCGTGGCCAACCGGTCAAAAGGATTGCACCATGTGTAACCACCATGGTAACTTCAACATAAATCCATAAATAATTATAATAATCACCATACATAACCGAAAATATGAACGTATTTTCTAAGCTAAACTATCAGTTTCCTCCCCATTTAGAAACTATGAATCTAATTAAACCACCAGTAAACCGTATATACTCTAGTATAAAAATAAAAAAACCGAGTTTTTCCTTGTCCCCAGGCTTAAAAATTCAGCCTGAAAAACTCGGACTCGGTTTATTACTCGAGTTAACTCGCTTTCCCCGTTACTTAACTGGGGGCATTTTCCGGCAGAAAGCCCCGCAGCAAAATCTTTTTCTTTTTCTGCACTGGGCTCTCCGGCCTGACCGGTCACTGAGCATCATTACTGGTTGTACCTGGTAGATCTTTATTTAATGCTGGGAGACTGGCATCATTACTGGTTGTACCTGGTAGATCTTTATTTAAAGGAACACTAAACCCCCAAAAATAACTCTGTGCCATTAGTTTCTATTATTCACAGGGAGGTGAGAATGCTTATTCTCACCTCCCTGTGAATAATAGGACGCTCGGGGGACCTGGCACTTACCTTACCGCAACTCCACTCGCAGCCGCTCCTTCACTGACAGCCGCTCTGTCTGACCGCGCGCCCTATCTTTGGCGCATGCACGCCAATACAAAAGATGGGGCCCGCGATCGGGAGAGAACAGCTGTTCAGTGAAGAAGCGGCTGCGAGAGGAGCGGCGGTAAGGTAAGTTCCAGGTCCTCCGAGCGTCCTATTATTCACAGGGAGGTGAGAATAAGCATTCTCACCTCCCTGTGAATAATAGAAACGAATGACACAGAATTATTTTTGGGAGTTTAGGGGTGTTTACAGTCCCTTTAATGCTGTGAGACTGGCATCATTACTGGTTGTACCTGGTAGATCTTTATTTAATGCTGGGAAACTGGCATCATTACTGGTTGTACCTGGTAGATCTTTATTTAAAGGGCATGTCCACCCCCAAAACTATAATCCCCCCCACTAATGGCCCCACCATGTAGTGTAGTAAAATCCTTACCTCACATCCCAGCTCCATATGGTTCTCCTGTAGTCCCCCAAAGTCCCAAAAACTGCCCACCAGGAGGATAGCAGAGTCCATATAGGACTCTGCCTCCTACCTGGCCTCCGT
>CM033474.1:44882074-45012213 GCA_019447015.1 Hymenochirus boettgeri | reverse complement strand
GTAACGGGATACTATATAATACTGAGAATTACTGGTATTAATATCATACTGTAGTTCTGGTTGGTAAGAGGTATACTATATAATATTGAGAATTACTGGTATTAATACTTATACTGTAGTTCTGGTTGGTACGGGGATACCTATATAATTTGAGATTACTGGTATTAATACACATATTGTAGTTCTGGTTGGTACGGGGATACTATATAATATTGAGAATTACTGGTATTAATACATATACTGTAGTTCTGGTTGGTAGCACACATAGTATAATACTATATGGGAACTAGCACACATAGTATAATACTATATGGGAACTAGCACACATAGTATAATACTATATGGGAACTAGCACACATAGTATAACTATATGGGAACTACATAGTTAATATGATGGAACTAGCACACACAGTATAACACTATATGGGACTAGCACCATAGTTAAAATACTATATGAGAACTACACACTAGTAGAATACTATATGGAACTAGCACACCTAGTATACTATAATAGGAACTAGCACAGATCTAAAATACTATATGGGAACTGCAGACATAGTATAATACATTAGGAACTAGCACAGATACTAAAATACTATATGGGAACTGCACACACAGTATAACACTATATGAACTAGCACACATAGTAATATACTATATGAGAACTAGCACACTAGTATAATACTATATGGGAACTAGCCACACAGTATAACACTATATGGGAACTAGCACACACGTATAATCTATAGGGAACTAGCACACATAGTAAATACTATAGGAACTAGCACAGATACTAAAATACTATATGGGAACTAGCACACATAGTATAATACAATATAGGAACTAGCACAGATACTAAAATACTATATGGGAACTAGCACACATAGATAATACTATATGGGAACTAGCACACATAGTATATACTATATGGGAACTGCACACATAGTATAATACTATATGGGAACTAGCACACATAGTATAATACTATATGGGAACTAGCACACATAGTATAATACTATATTGGAACTAGCACACATAGTATAATACTATATGGGAACTAGCACAGGTAGTATAATACTATATGGGAACTAGCACAGGTAGTATAATACTATATATATATGGGAACTAGCACACATTGTATATACATGGGACTAGCCGTTATAAACTAATGGGAACTAGCACACATTATAAATACTATATGGGATACACACATAGTATAATACTATATGGGAACTAGCAAACATAGTATAATACTATATGGGAACTAGCCACACTATATAATACTATATGTGGAACTAGCACACTACTATAATACTATATGGGAACTAACACAATTAATACAATATGGACTAGCACACATAGTATAATCTATATGGGAACTAGCACAGATAGTATAATACTATACTATGGGAACTAGCACACATACTATGATACTATATGGGACTAGCACACAGTATAATACAATATGGGAACTAGCACACATGTATAATACTATATGGGAATAGCACAGATAGTATAATACTATATGGGAACTAGCACACATAGTATATACATATGGGACTAGCACACATAGTAAATACTATATGAACTAGCACAGATAGTATAATACTATAGGGCACTACACTATGACATATGAAACTGCATACACATAGTTAATACTATATGGGAACTAGCACACATAGTTAATACTGTATGGGAACTAGCACACAGTATAATACAATATAGAAACTAGCACAGATCACTCATACTATTGGGAACTACACACTCATATACTATGGGAACTAGCACACATAGTATAATACTATATGGAACTAGCACACATAGTATAATACTATATGGAACTAGCACACATAGTATAATACTATATGGGAACTAGCCATAGTTATATCATATGGAACTGCACACATAGTCTAATACTATATGGGAACTAGCACAGTAGTATAATACTTAATGGAACTAGCACGGTAGTATATCTATATGGAACTAGCACACAATTGTATATACTATATGGGACTAGCACAGATAATATACTATATGGGAACTAGCACATAGTATAATACATATGGAACTAGCACACATAGTATAATATCATATGGGAAACTAGCACACAAAAAAAATAACTATAAGGGGAACTAGCACACATACTATAATACTATGGGAACTAGCACACATACTAAATACTTAGGGGAACTAGCACAAGTATCATAGCTACAAATAGTATATACTATATGGGAACAGCACAGATAGTATAATACTATATGGAACTAGCACACATACTATAATACTAATGGGATAGCACACATAGTATCTAAATATGGAACTAGCACACATAGTCAGCGCCGCCCTACCATGAGCAACCTGAAACAGTTGTCATGGCGGCACTGGCACCCCCCAAAAAAAGACTAATAGGCGGCATTTCCCGAACCCCCACCCCTGCCAGCGCCTAAATACGTACAGCGAACCGCGACTCGCGAGCGCCTCTGAGTCGGCGCAACCAGCAGCGGCCTGTAGACCTCAACCGGAAGTTCGGAACCAATCAGCACTGTTTTATTTTTTAATTACATGCAGCCGCCGCCTTCCCCATTGGCCATGTGCTGCGCACTTCCGCTCTGCGCAAGTGACGTCGCTTACGTCACGTCACTTACGCGCCCAATGCTTGGGGGAGGTACCAAAGGCATACAGCAGCAGGCCAGCAGCAAAGCAGCAGTTCTTAATGTCCAGGACTCCGGGACCGGGTGGCACGCAGCGAGAGGTAGGGGGAGGAGAGATTGTCTCTGTCAGTTGCTGTGTGTGTGTGTCAGTGAATGTGTGTGTGTGTCAACTCAGTGGTTGACTGGCTGTCTGTGTGTGTGTGTGTGTGTGCAGTGGCTGTGTGTGTTCAGTGGCTGTGTGTGTGTGTGTTGTGTCAGTGGCTGTGGTGTGTGGTCAGTGGCTGTCTGTGTGTGTGTGTGTGTGTCAGTGGCTGTCCTGTGTGTGTGTGTCAGTGGCTTGTCTGTGTGTGGTGTGTCAGTGCTGTCTGTGTTGTGTGTGTGTCAGTGGCTGTTTTGTGTGTCAGTGCTGGTGTTTGTGTGTCAGTGGCTGTCTGTGTGTGTGTGTCTGTGTCTGTGTGTGTGTGTGTCAGTGGCTGTGTTTGTGTGTCAGTGGCTACGTGTGTGGTGTCACTGGCTGTCTGTGTGTGTGTGTGTGTCAGTGGCTGTGTGTGTGTTGTTGTGCAGTGGCTGTGTGTGTGGTGTGTCAGTGGTGTGTGTGTGTGTGGTCGTGGCGGTGTGTGTGTGTGTGTGTCAGTGGTGTTGGGTGTCAGTGGCTTGTGTGTGTGTGTCAGTGCTGTCTGTGTGTGTGTGTTCAGTGGCTGCTGGTGGTGTGTGTGTCAGTGGCTGTGTGTGTGTTAGTGCTAGTTGTGTGTCAGTGGCTGTGTGTTTTATGTAGGTGCAGGGCCCTTCTTGTACCCTCTCTATCCCCCTTTACATTCACCCACAGCACCCTCTCTATCCCCCTGTACATACACCCACAGCACCCTCTCTATCCCCCCTGTACTACACCCACAGCACCCTCTCATCCCCCTGTACATACACCCCACACCCCTCTCTATCCCCCTTACTACACCCACAGCACCCTCTCTATCCCCCTGTACATACCACCCACAGCTCCCTCTCTATCCCCCTGTACATACACACACAGCACCCTCTCTCTCCCCCTGTACATACCAACCACAGCACCCTCTCTATCCCCTGTACATACACCCACAGCACCCACTCTATCCCCCTGTACGTACACCCACAGCACCCTCTCTATCCCCCTGTACATACACCACAGCCCCTCTCTATCCCCCTTTACGTACACCCACAGCACCCTCCTCATCCCCTTTACGTACACCCATGCAACCCTCTCATCCTCCTGTACGTACAACACCCACACACCCTCTCTATCCCCTGTACTACACCCACAGCACCCTCTCTATCCCCCGTACGTACACCCACAGCACCCTCTCTATCCCCCTTTACGTACACCCACAGCACCCTGTCTATCCCCCTGTACGTACACCCACAGCACCCTCTCTATCCCCTTTACGTACACACCCAAGCACCCTCTCTATCCCCTGTCCTACACCCACAGCACCCTCAATCTCCCTGTACATACAACACCACAGCACCCTCTCTATCCCCCTGTACATACCACCCACAGCACCCTCTCTATCCCCTGTACTACACCCACAGCACCCTCTCTATCCCCCTGTACATACACCCACACACCCTCTCTATCCCCCTGTACTACGCCCACAGCACCCTCTCTATCCCCCTTTACGTACGCCCACAGCACCCTCTCTATCCCCTGTACGTACACCCCAGCACCCTCTCTATCCCCCTGCTCATACACCCACAGCACCCTCTCTATCCCCTGTACATCACCCACAGCACCCTCTCTATCCCCTGTACGTACACCCACAGCACCCTCTACCCCCTGTACATACACCCACAGCACCCTCTCTATCCCCCTTTACGTACACCCACAGCACCCTCTCTACCCCCTTTACGTACACCCACAGCACCCTCTCTATCCCCCTTTACGTACACCCACAGCACCCTCTCTATCCCCCTTTACGTACACCCACAGAAACCCTCTTTACCCCCGTACATACACACCCCACACCCTCCTATCCCCCTGTACATACACCCACACCCCCTCCTATCCCCCTGTCATACACCCACAGCACCCTCTCTATCCCCCTGTACATACACCCACAGCACCCTCTCTATCCCCCTTTACGTACACCCACAGCACCCTCTCTATCCCCTGTACATCACCCACAGCTCCCTCTCTATCCCCCTGTACATACACACACCGCACCCTCTCTATCCCCCTGTACATACACCCACACACCCTCTCTATCCCCTTCACTACCACACCCAGCACCCACTCTACCCCTGTACGTACACCCACAGCACCCTCTCTATCCCCCTTACGTACACCCACAGCACCCTCTCTATCCCCCTTTACGTACACCCATAGCACCCTCTCTATCCTCCTGTACGTACACCCACAGCACCCTCTCTATCCCCCTGTACATAACCCACAGCACCCTCTCTATCCCCCGGTACGTACACCCACAGCACCCTCTCTATCCCCCTTTACGTACACCACAGCACCCTGTCTATCCCCCTGTACGTACACCCACAGCACCCCTCTATCCCCCTTTACGTACACCCCAGCACCCTCTCTACCCCCTGTACGTACACCCACAGCACCCTCTCTATCCCCCTGTACATACACCCACAGCACCCTCTCTATCCCCCTGTACATACACCCACAGCACCCTCTCTATCCCCCTGTACATACACCCACAGCAACCCTCTCTATCCCCCTGTACGTACACCCACAGCACCCTCTCTATCCCCCTGTACATACACCCACAGCTCCCTCTCTATCCCCCTGTACATAACACACAGCACCCTCTCTATCCCCCTGTACATACACCCCAGCACCCTCTCTATCCCCCTGTACATACACCCACAGCACCCACTCTATCCCACTGTACATTTACCACCCACAGCACCCTCTCTATCCCCCTTTACAGTACACCCACAGCACCCTCTCTATCCCCCTGTACATACACCACAGCACCCTCTCTATCCCCCTTTACGTACACACCACAGAAACCCTCTTTATCCCCCTGTAATACCCCCACAGCAACCCTCTCTATCCCCCTGTACATACACCCACAGCACCCTCTCTATCCCCCTGTACATACACCCACACACCCTCTCTATCCCCCTGTACATACACCCCCAGCACCCTCTCTATCCCCTTTACATACACCCACAGCACCCTCTCTATCCCCTTTACATACACCCACAGCACCCTCTCCCATCCCCCTGTACATACACCCACGCACCCTCTCTATACAGGGGGATAGAGAGGTTGCTGTGGGTGTACGTACAGGGGGATAGAGAGGGTGCTGTGGGTGTATGTACAGGGGATAGGAGGGTTGCTGGGGTTTACGTCAGGGGATAGAGAGGGTGCTGTGGGTGTACGTACAGGGGATAGAGAGGGTGCTGTGGGTGTACGTACAGGGGGATAGAGAGGGTGCTCACACTCTCACACACACTCTCAACACACACACACTCTCTCTCTCACACACACACTCTCTCACACACACACACTCTCTCACACACACACTCTCTCACACACACTCTCTCACACACCACACTCTCTCACACACACACACACTCTCTCACACACACACACTCCTCACACACACACACTCTCTCACACACACACTCTCACACCCACACACTCACACACACACACACCCTCACACACACACACACACACACACACACACATTGCTGTGGGTGTATGTTCCGGTCGGATAGAGAGGGTGCTGTGGTGTATGTACGAGGGATAGGAGCAGTTGGTGTACGTAAAGGGATAAAGAGGTTGCTGTGGGTGTACGTAAAGGGGGATAGAGAGGGGCTGTGGGTGTACGTAAAGGGGGATAGAGAGGGTGCTGTGGGTGTACGTAAGGGGGATAGAGAGGGTGCTGTGGGTGTACGTAAGGGGATGAGGGTGCGTGGGTACGTAAAGGGGATAGAGAGGGTGCTGTGGGTGTATGTACAGGGGGATAAGAGGGGTGCTGTGGGTGTACGTACAGGGGATAGAGAGGGTGCTGTGGGTGTACGTAAAGGGGGATAGAGAAGGTGCTGTGGGTGTACGTAAAGGGGGATAGAGGGTGCTGTGGTGTACGTAAAGGGGATAGAGAGGGTTCTGTGGGTGTACGTAAGGGGATAGAGAGGTGCGTGGGGTACGTAAGGGGATAAAGAGGGTTGCTGTGGGTGTACGTGTACGTTTACGTTTACGTACACCCACCACCCCTTATCCTCCTTTACAGTACTCACAGCACCCTCTCTATCCCCCTTTACGTACCCCCACACCCTCTCTATCCCCCTTTACGTACACCACAGCACCCTCTCTAGCCCCCTGTACGTACACCCACACACCCTCTCTTCCCCTGCTACCCCCGCCTTCTATCCCTGTACGTACACCCCACCCCTCTATCCCCCTGTACGTCACCCACACACCCTCTCTATCCCCTGTACGTACACCCACAGCACCCTCTCTATCCCCCTGTAACGTACACCCAGCCACCCTCTCTATCCCCTGTACGTACACCCACAGCACCCTCTCTATCCCCCTGTACGTACACCCACAGCACCCTCCCTAGTAACCTCCCCCTCTCACAGCCTCTATCCCCTTACTACCCCAGCACCCTCTCTATCCCTTACTCCCCAGCACCCTCTACCCCTTACGTACACCCACACACCCTCTCTATCCCCCTTTACGTACACCCACAGCACCCTCTCTATCCCCCTTTACGTACACCCACAGCACCTCTCTATCCCCCTTTACGTACACCCCACAGCAACCCTCCTCTTATCCCCTTTACGTACACCCACAGCACCCTCTCTATCCCCCTTTACGTACCCCCAGCCACCTCTCTATCCCCCTTTACGTACACCCACAGCACCCCTCTATCCCCTTTACGTACACACCACACACCCTCTTACCCCTTTACGTACACCCACAGCACCCTCTCTATCCCCCTTTACGTACACACCACACACCTCTCTATCCCCCTTATACACACCACAGCACCCTCTCTATCCCCCTTTACGTCCCCCACCCCCCTCTCAATCCCCCTTTACGTACACACACAGCAACCCTCTCTATCCCCTTACGTACACCCACAGCACCCTCTCTATCCCCCTTTACGTACACCCACAGCACCCTCTCTATCCCCCTTTACGTACACCCACAACACCCTCTCTATCCCCCTTTACGTACACCCACAGCACCCTCTTTATCCCCTTTACGTACACCAACTGCACTCTCTCTATCCCTCTGTCAATACACCCACAGCACCTCTCTATCCGACCGACATACACCCCAGCAGTTGAGTGTTGTGAGTGTGTGTGTGTGTGGAGTGTGTGTGTGTGTGGTGTGTGTAGTGTGTGTGTGGAGAGTGTGTGTGTGTGGTGAGAGCGTTTGTGTGGGTTGTGTGTGAGCGAGTGTTGTGTGGGGCGTGTCGTGTGGTGTGAGGTGTGTGTGGAGTGTGTGTGAGAGGGTGTGTGACGACGTGTGTGTGCGTGTGTGTGCAGAGTGTGTGTGCGCGTGTGTGTGAGCGTGTGTGTGAGCGTGTGTGGTGCGCGTGTGTGGGCAGCGTGTGGGTGGGTGTGTGTCCGTGGTGTTGCGCGTGTGTGTGCGTTGTGTGTGTGGTGTGTGTGTGTGCGTGTGTGTGCGCGTGTGTGTGTGTGTGTGGGTGTGTGTGTCGCGTGGTGTGTGTGTGTGCGGTGTGTGTGGGTGTGTGTGCGGTGTGTGTGTTGGTGTGTTGTGTGGTGTGGTGTGGTGTGAGGTGTGTGTGTGCGGGGTCCTCTTTGTCTAGGCCCTCCTTTGTTCACCCCTGCTGACAGTAGCCAGCGATAACAATTGCCGACAGCTCCTACCATGCCCTTGCACCGGAACGCTGTGGACTGGGACCAATCAGGACATCCTGATTCCTGATGTAATTGGTGCGGAGTCCGACACTGACACTCTCTGCTTGAAATTGCCACGATCACAAAAGTAAGTAAGTAGTGCAGCGCCGCTAGAACAGGTTTTTGGGAGGTAGGGGGTGGGACACTGTAAGCGTATTTTTGTGATTTGTGAGAGTGCATTTTCAGGGGACTGCCTACCTATTTGGTGCTGGGGTTCACCTACCTACTGGGGCCTGCCTACCTATTTTGGGGCTGGCTACCTACTTGTGTGCTGGGCCTACCTACCTACTTGGGGCTGGGATCTACCTACTTGGGGGCTGGCTACATACCTACTTGTCTGCTTGGGTCTACCTACCTACTAGTGTACTAGGGCCTACCTACTACTTACTAGGGGGCTGGGACCTACCTATCTAATTTTGTGCTGCACCTACCTACCTACTTCAGCCTCTTGCTGATAAAGAGAAGAACGGCACCAGATAATTCCGTGTTTTCAAGGTTTGAAAGGTTTTGACCAAAAAAATAACTAATGACTTGTTGACTTTGCCTAAATAACAGATATGATGGGGACACATTATTTACCAGATTGCTCTTCCAAACATATATTTTGCTGCAGATTTTTTTTAAATATTTCTCTTTGACTAAAGATATGTTGGATATTGTTAAAGGAATTTCATATGGCTAGGCTAGCTTTAGCTGGTTGTTAGGTTAGGTCAGCACTGCTCCTACTGTCTGTGTTTTTTGAAAAGAAGGCGGCATTTTTCCCCCGGCCGTGAGACTCAGCAGCGCTGAAGTTCGGGTAAGGCAAGCGGGACTCGACTCAGACTCAGCAGCGCCGGTGTGTTAGTTTTCTACACAGCTTTGGTGTACTCCTTGCCATGCTGGGTGTCCCTATCATTGTCCATCCACGGTCGGTTACAGTAAGGGAAACCGACTGTTGCCACTAAATTGTTTTAGGAGTGCTGAAACTCCTTCCTGGCACAGGGTCGGACTGGCCTGCTGGGTACAAGGGGGTGGTATAGTAGGAAGATAGAAGATAGACCAACAGAGATAGTTAGATGATAGAAGGTAGGTCGTTGATAGACAGATGCATAGGTAGTAGATAGATGATAGATACACAGATACATAATAGCACAGATACATAAATATCAGAGATAGATAGATAGTAGCGATAGCCGAGAGAGATGGATCGCCGAGAGAGATGGATCGCCGAGAGAGATGGATCGCCGAGAGAGATGGATCGCCGAGAGAGATGGATCGCTTAAGAGATTGGATCGAGTAGATAAATAAATATCACAGATAGATAGATATATAGATAGGATGAGAGATAGTCTAAACAGCTAGATAGATAGATAGCAGAGATTAGATAGATAGATAGCAGAGATAGATGATAGCAGAGATAGATGATAGCAGAGATAATAGATAGCAGAGATAGATAGATAGTAGATAAAGATAGATAGCCAGATAGATAGATAGATAGCACAGATATAGATAGATAGATAGACAGATGAAGAGATAGATAGATAGCCAAGATAGGTGGTAGGTTAGATAGAAGTATATAGATAGATTAAGATAGTAGTATCTAATATATAGCTAGATGGAAAGATAGATAGATAGATAGCAGAGGTAGATAGATGATAAGCAGAGATAGTATAGATAGTAGATATAGCAGAGATAGATAGCAGAGATAGATAGCAGAGATATAGTAGCAGAGATAGATAGCAGAATAGATACAGAGTAGATAGCATAGATAAATAATAAATGCGATAGCATAGATAATAGCGATAATAGATAAAGCGATGATAGATAAATACGATAGATAGATCAATAGATAGACAAGAAATAGAGAATAGATAGATAGATATATAGATAGATAGATAGATAGATAGCAGAGATCGATAGATAGTAGATAGAGATAGATAGATGATGGATCGATGGAGATCGATAGATTAGATAGTGCAGCGATAGATTAGATAGATAGCGAGATAGATAATAGCATAGTAGATAGATAGCAGAGATAGATAGATAGCATAGATGAAAGGTAGATAATAGTATCAGAGATAGATAGATAGCAGAGATGATGATAGATAGAAGATAGGTGCATAGATAATAGTAGCAGAGATAGATAGGTAGCAGAGGTAGATAGATGATAGATACAGAGATAGATAGATAGATAGATAGCAGATATAGTAGATAGATAGATAGCAGAGAATAGATAGATAATAGATAGATAGCAGAGATCGAGATAGAAAGATGATAGATGGACGTAGAAGAGATAATAATATAGATAGAATGATAGATGCAGAGATATAAATAGCAGAGATAGATAGATAACAGAGAGATAGATACAAAGTATCAGAGTAGATAGAGTGATAGCATAGATAGATAGATGGATAGCATAGATAGATAGATTAGATAGAATAATAGATAGATAGATAGCAGAGATTATAAGCAGAGATAGCTCTAGACAGAAGAATAGATACATAATATAGATAGACAGATAGCAGATAGACAGTAGCCAAGATAGACAGATAGACAGATAGAAGAATAGATAGACAGATGAAGAGATAGACAATAATCTATATAATTATATATAATCTATATATAAAATCTATAATCTAGATAATAGTTAGGCCCTGCTGAAAGAGTCTACCTTGACGTGGTAGCAGGCTTACAAATCTTTTGGCCACATCTTTTATTCTACAGAGTATGGTAGGGCTTTCTAATGTAATGTACCAGTTGCACCAACATGTTTAGTGGTTTTCTAAAAATAGAGAACATATAATAACCATTTTCAAAACAAATTATGAAATGCCACGCCCACTTGATAAGCCAGCCCACATGCCAAGACAACGCCACACACTGAAGCCACGCCCACTTTCCCGCGGCGGCGGCGCGCTACGCGCTCCGCTCAATCTAGGGGCGGCATTCAAAGTTGTTTCAGGTGCCAAAAACCCTAGGGACACCCCTGCACATAGTATAATACTATAGGGAACTCGCACAGATAGTAATATACTATATGGGACCTAGCACACATAGTATATACATATTGGGAACTAGCACAATAGTATAATACTATATGGGAACTAGCACACATAGTATAATACTATATGGGAACTAGCACAGATAGTATAATACTATATGGGAACTAGCACACATAGTATAATACTATATGGGAACTAGCACACATAGTATAATACTATATTGGGACTCGCACACATATTATAATACTGTATGGGAACTTGCACAGATAGTATAAATACTTAAGGGAACTAGCACAGATTTAGTATATACTATTCATAGTCTAGTAAAGATATATGATACTATATGGTCCAACAATGTGGATAATCATCTTGGGAATGCTGTACCCATTTGTCCAATAGGAATATGGTGTCAACAAGAAACTGAAGAGGATTAAAGGAATACTTACCCTCTGGTGTGGGTAAGGGTGGCATTTCCGGAGTAGGGGTGGGTGCAGGGAACTTGCAGATGGCAATGTCTGGAGTACAAATGTCTGGAAAAAGAAAAATTGTACTCTTAAACATCAGGCAAGTATTAAAAAACATCCCCTTCACTGATAGTCTATACCTCTGAACATCTCACTGTACCCAATCAATGTTTCTAAACTGATTAAATTAATAAACACATCCACCTTCACTGATAGTCTCTACCTGTACCTCACTGACCCAATCAATTGTATCTAAAACTGATACATTAATATAACATCCACCTTCACTGAATGTCTATCCTCTGTACCTCACTGTACCCAACTCAATGTATCTAAAACTGATACTTAATATAACATATCACGTTCACTGTAGTCTACCTCTGAACCTCACTGTACCCAATCAATGTTCTAAACTGATAAATTATAAAAACATCACCTTCACTGATAGTCTATCCTCTGAACCTCACTGTACCCAATCAGTGAAGGTGGATGTTTTTATTAATGTATCAATGTATCTAAAACTGAAATTAATAAAAACATACCACCTTCACTGATAGTCCATCCTTGAACCTCACTGTACCCAGTCAATGTATCTAAATGATAAATTAATAAAAACATCCACCTTCACTGATATCCATCCTCTGAACATCTCACTGTACCCAATCAATTATCTAAACAGATACATATAACATCCACCTTCACTGATAGTCTATCCTCTGAACCTACACTGTACCCAATCATGTATCTAAAACTGATACATAATAAAAACATCCACCTTCACTGATAGTCTATCCTCTGAACCTCACTGTACCCAATCAATGTATCTAAAACTGATACATTAATAATAACGTCCACCTTCACTGATAGTCCATCCTCTGAACATCTCACTGTACCCAATCAATGTATCTAAAACTGATACATTAATAATAACATCCACCTTCACTGATAGTCTATCCTCTGAACTCACTGTACCCAATCAATGTATCTAAAACTGATAAATTATAAAAACATCCACCTCACTGATAGTCCATCCTCTGAACCTCACTTTACCCAATCAATGTATCTAAACGGATAAATTAATAAAAACATCCACCTTCACTGATAGTCTATCCTCTGAACCTCACTGTACCAATCATATATCTAAAACTGATACATTAATAAAAACATCCACCTTCACTGATAGTTCATCCTCTGAACATTTCTCACTGTACCCAATCAATGTATCTAAAACTGATACATTAATAAAAACATCCACCTTCCATGATAGTCTATTTCCTCTGAACCTCACTGTACCCAATCAATGTATCTAAAACGGATAAATTAATAAAACCATCCACCTCCCCTGATAGTCCATCCTCTGAACCTCCCTTACCCAATCAATGTATCTAAAACGGATAAATTAATAAAACATCCACCTTCACTGATAGTCCATCCTCTGAACCTCACTGTACCCAATCAATGTATCTAAAACGGATACATTAATAAAAACATCCACCTTCACTGATAGTCTATCCTCTGAACCTCACTGTACCCATCAATGTATCTAAAACGGATAAATTAATAAAAACATCCACCTTCACTGATAGTCTATCCTCTGAACCTCACTGTACCCAATCAATGTATCTAAACGGAATAAAAAAAAAATTCCACCTTCACTGATAGTCTATCCTCTGAACCTCACTGTACCCACTCAATGTATCTAAAACTGAAGATGTCAGTAGTTCCCTCACATCCATACAGGAAGTGATCAATTTACTACCGTAATCACACTCCATACTGCGCGTGTACAAATGGTACTAAAGCAAAGGTACTAAAGCAGAATGGGCATTGAACAGATACTCAAAGATAAATTCAAGGTATTTACACCTGTGTCATATCTAAATTATTTATACAGATATATTATATCACAAATAATCTATATCTTACAATGTTTCCCATTGGCTCCTGTTTTCCAGCCTCAAAGCTTTCCAATACCTACTTTAGTTACCCTTTAATAACATCTGTCAAAATCAGAATTACGACCCATAGAATTCTATCTTTTTAATCCAAGGGCAGTTACCAGGGCTCATTTTAGCAGGTGGGTAGTTTCCCCTCCTCTTCCTTTTAACCCATCAGTCACTGTAAAACAGCATACTGCATAACCAACAACCGGTGGGTACTGAGTTGAATGCGTAATGTCTGGGTAATGACGGTAGGTAATATATAACATTTCAGTTTTCCCAGTCCCCCATAGGCGACTAAAGTGCTAAGTGGGGGCCACAGGATTCTGTGCTGGGTCCCTTCTATTTAATCTATTTATTAATGATTTGGAAGTGGGGTATTGTCAGCAAGGTTCTGTGTTTGCCTGACGACACAAACTTTGTCGCCGTTAAAAACCTCAGAGGATGTGCAATCGTTACAAGGGATCTAATAGATTATCACATTGGGCTGCTAAGTGGCAGATGAATTCAATGTTGATAAATGTAAGGTGATGCATTTTGACTTAAAAATCCTTGTGCTACTATACTATAAATGCTCGTGTTAAGTGAATCCCTGTTGGATGAATAGCTGTACAAGTTCTATTAAGCTTACCATCATCATCAAGGGCCCAACATGCCCATACAGGCCAGATAACCACTGATCATCAACTGCTGCATATTTCCTGTTACCCTCTTCTCTACTTCCTGGTTCTCCGGTTAGCTACTGTCAGTCATTAAGTGACAGTTGACCTTACAGCCAATGACTGAATACTAATCCCCTAGCTGCATTCGCTGAGCTCTCAAGCTCATAACCAGCTCATTATATTGCTAAAGGGGTGTGTGAACCAATAAAGTGTACCACACACCTTCCCCTGACTTCCAGAGCATCCAGGACAAAGCAGGCATAAGGTAATGATAAGAGAGATAAGTCTCCACAATGTTATGTGCCCATTTTTTTCTAAAAAATGTCATAATGAGGTGGAGTTGTCCTTTAAGTTTCCATCGGCCATAGGCCTGAGTAAATGAAATGTTGCCATTAGGCAGAGTGGGGAGCATTGAATATAGAGGGAATCAGATAAATCTGGTTACACAGTATCATGTGAACATGAATGAGACTTACCGGCAGAGTCCAACATAGAGTCGTAACATATGTTATCTTCCATCTCTACAACACTGCAGATGACAAATACACACAAGGTTACCAATAGGAGGTTTGTAAGATCCTGTCATCTGATTGGCTACAGGACATTCTAGCATCTCCTTTGATCTGATTGGCTAACATTTCAACATTCCAGGTTACGTGTTTTTTTTGCCTACGGACACACCCCATGTTTTCATGGTAAACGCCTTTATCACATTCTTACACGTGTATCCCCATAAATAGGGTTAATGAATACTACAGGTACTATTCCTTCCTCCTAATACAGAAACCTTTGCGATGACAGTCCTAACGTAATGCTGATTATTGCAACATGTTCCCCAACCACGTCCTTTGTCAGGCAAATAAGTAATGTTGGAGTCCCTTTTACAATAATAGCATTTAATTTTGCATTTTAAACCTGTGTGGTGTGCCCCTTCCTTATATTTTTGCATTTGAATGTATCCTGACACTGCAGGGCACGCACAGAGCAGTGGGAGGGCGAGGACCCCCTGAGATTCCTGGTACAAGTGCGTCTTAATACATTGTGTGTGACTCGTATTTATGGAACTACACACGTATCTGCAGGATTCTATTGGCATGACACGGGGAATCAAAAAATGTATACCCCAAAATGCAGGGTTAGTATAATATAATTATCGTAGTATAGTATAGTACAGTATTACAGGTACTAGTATACTACAGTATACTACACTTATAGTACTAGTATATTATACTGTATAGTACGTAGTACAGTGACTAGTAGGTGACAGTATAGTTACAGCTCAGTATAGTACAGTATAGTAATGTACAGTTTTTATAGTATGTACAGAATAGTTCAGTACAATTGTATAGTGACGAACAATGTTATGCAGTATAGTACAGTATAGTATAAGTACGTACGTATATACATTATAGTATAAAAGTACAGTACATATAGTACCAATTAGTACATTATAGTACAGTAATAGTACATATAGTATCAGCGTACATATAGTATAGTCACTAGATGAGTGATGAGTATAGTACAGCATGTATATACAGATAGCATAGTAGTGTATATGTACATTATAGATAGTCATAGTAGCAGTACAGTACATGAATAGTATTTCGAATATAGAAATAGTTAGCCATGCTAATATAGTCTGTACAGTATATACGACCTAGTATGGAATAGTTAGTAGCTATAGTATCGTAATATACACTAGTACAATCATGCTATAGTATTTCGAATATTAGAACTGTTAGCATAGTCATATGTATAGTATGAGTACAGTATGTACAGATGCATAGTATAGTATATAGTATAGTATAGTACACTATAGTACAGTACACTAGTTTTCGAATAACGACTTGTTTAGATAGTAGTATTAGTAATAGTATACACCTATCAGTACTAGTACATCGGTATAGTATTTCGAACTATAGAATAATGTTAGCACTAGTATATAGTATAGTGACAGGTAAGTGTAAGTTAGTATAGTAAGAACAGTACTAGTAACACTATAGCCCTACAGTGACATAGTATCGTAATTTCGAATATAAAAGTTAGCATTAGTATACGTAGTAGTACAGTACACAGTATAGTGACACATAGTACAGTACACAGTATAGTTATTTCGAATATGAATGTTAGCCATAGTATTAGTTATAGTGCAGTATAGTACAGTATGTAGTATAGTCAGACCGTATAGTACATTAGTACAGTACATCGTAGTATCGAATATAGAATTAGTTGACATAGTATATAGTATAGTACAGTACATAGTATAGTAACACTATAAGTACAGTACTAGACTAAGTCATTTCGAATATAGAATAGTTAGCCATAGTATTATTATAGTATCGTACAGTACATGTATAGTATTACAGTTCAGGGAATTGTACGAGTACATAGTATTTCGACATATAGAATAGTTAGCACATAGTATGTGCCAGTTAGTCACGTATCGTATAGTATTAGCATACAGATCAGTACATAGTATAGTATTTACGAATAGAAATTAGTTAGCATAGTATTAGTATAGTACAGTATAAGTACATCATAGTTATAGTATATAGTATAAGTATTATACACTATAGTACGTTACATAGTATGAGTATTATCGAACTATAGATAGTTAGCCCATAGTATACTAGTAATGTTAGGTCCCGATATAATGACAGTAGTCTGTATAGTAGAGATGTAGTATAGTACACATAGTACAGTAAGACATAGTATTTCGAATAATGAATAGTTAGCATAGTATATAGTATAGTACACTATTAGCCGGTACAGTACACTAGTAGAAAGTATTCGAATATAGAATGTAGATGTTATTTAGTCATAGTTGCATATAGTACATATTAGTATATAAAGATCTAGTATAGACAGCTTAGTTACACATGTTATATAGTATTTCGAAATATAGAATAGTTAGACCATAGATATCAGTATAGTAACAGTAAACACAGTATAGTACCTATAGTCGTACACAGTATAGTATTTCGAATATAGAATAGTTATCATAGTTTAGATATTGGCCAGTATAGTACATATAGTATAGTGACATGAACAGTATAGTACGCTCTGTACAGTACATAGTATAGGTACTTTCGATTATAGAAATAGTTAGCACTACGTTATATAGTATGGTACAGGTACATAGTATGAGTGCACATAATACAGTACATCGTATAAGTATCGAATATACGAACTAGTATAAGCATAGTATATACTTATACGATAGTACTACATTGTATAGTATAGTACACTATAGATCAGTACATAGTGATTTCCGAATTAGAATAGTTGCATAGTATAGTGCAGTATAAGTACAGCATATATAGTATAGTCACGTATAAGTATGTACAGCAATAATAGTTATAGTTACAGTAAGTTAGCATATAGTTGTAGCACAGTATTAGTTTATATATAACTATAGTCCGTAAGATAGTACTAGTAAACTATAGTATAGCTATTAAGTCACAGTATGGTATATTACGTCATATGTATAGTAGATACATTATAGTACAGTCCAGTATAGACATGATAGTAGCAGTACATAGTATAGTATGTACAGTAATAGTATAGTAATAGATACACGTAATTACAGCACTTTCACTTAGTACAAATATATAGTAAAGTATATGTATAATTACATATAGTATAGTATAGATACAGTATATCTGACAAAGCTACAGTACAGGATAGTACAGTACAGCTACAGAAAATAAAGTACAGTAACAGAATAGTATATTGGGATCAGTATAGTCCAGTACAGCTAGCAGTAGTGATACAGAGATAGTACAGGATAGTACAGATCGATTAGTACGGAAGTACAGTACACAGTCGTATAGTATAGTAACAGCATAGTATAGTTACAGCATAGTATAGTACCAGGACATAGTATGTACAGCAGAGTATAAAGTATAGTACAGTCAGTATAGCAGTATGAGTAGTCGATGGTACAGTACCATAGTATGTATTGTCGAAATAGATAGTTAGCATAGTAATATAGTATACGTACATATAGAGTAAACGTATAGTAGGTATACTTAGCGATTAGTAGCCACTATAGCGTACAGTACACTAGTATAGGTAATTTTGAATATGAATTAGTTGACATAGATATAGTATATAGTATAGTACAGTATGTACAGTGCCGATAGTTATAGTATATAGTATACTATAGATACAGTTACTTATTGAATATCGAAGCTACAATTACGCATATATCAGTATAAGTATAGTACAGTACACTATGTACAGTCAATAGTATAATTCGAATTTCAGAATAGTTATCATTAGTATAATAGTATATAGTCAGATACATAGTATAGTATAAATAGTACATTTAGTATAACAAAGTCATATTACACTATAGTAAGTACATAGTATAGTATAACAACAATCGAATATAGACATATAGCATAGTATATAGTATAGTGACAGTACAACTTAGTCCACACTATAGTTACAGTACATCAGTATTTCGAATATAGACGTAGCATAGTTATATATAGTCATAGAGTCCACCTAACACATAATTATACCGAGTGACTACTAGACCCAAGGTATATTGATATAGTAATAGTTAAAAAGTCACATGACGTCAAGATAGTATAATATAGTACAGTACTACCAGTTAGTATTAGTACAGATACAGTAGGTATTTCGAATATATAGAATAGTTCGCATAGTATATAGATGTACACTATAGTACAGTATGATGTAATAGTATTCTCGAATATAGAATAGTTTAAGCATAGTATACGTTATTAGTATATGTAAGCAGTAAGTCGTCCATAGATAGATTTAGAATATAGATGAGTTAGCATTATATAGTGCAGTATGTCAGTATAGTATATATAATATATTACAGTACAGAGTTATAGTATATATTATAGTATAGTTAGTTACCACTATAACTACCAGTACATAGTAATAGGTATTTCGAATAATAGTTCATATATATGTTATGACCTCGCTATAGTCCAGTAGGTTCTAGTATAGTTAGTATAGTATAGTAAGGTTTACGTTAGTGATGTGAGTATGTACCTAGTAAGTATAGTATAGTACAGTACCTATTTATGCTACTATAGTATATAGTACTTATAGTACCAGTACAGTATAGTAACCGTACTTACCTAGTATACGTACTATCACAGTAACAGTATAGTATAGACCGTACAGTACAGTATAGTACCTATAGCAGTACATAGTATAGTACAGTTATAGGTGACCTACTACAATATGACGTACAGTACATAGTATAGGTAGATAGCTATATAGTACACGTACATAGTAGATACCTGAGTACAGTATAGTACAGTACACCGTACACATCAGAAGTATAGTTTTTCGAATATAGAATTAGTTAGCATAGTATATAGTTATAGTACAGATATAAAACAGTACATAGTATAGTCAGTATATAGTATAGTAGCACTATAGTACCAGTTACCTAGAGTAGTATTTCGAATATAATATTTAGCATGTAAGTATATAGTAACAGTATTTAACAGTGCTAAGATAGTATATAGATAGTATAGTAACACTATAGTCAGTACATCAGTATTTCAAATATAGAATAGTTACATAGTATATAGTTAGTAAGTACACTATAGATACCTACCTATATATAGTATTTCGAAATATAGCATAGTTAGCCATAGTAGTTATAGGTATAGTGCAGTATAGTACTGTACAGTACAGTCATTAGTACATATAGTAAGTACATAGCATAGTATTCGAATATAGAATAGTTGCGCATAGTATAAATTATAGTACAAGTACATAGTATAGTATAGTATATAGTATACGTACACATAGTACAGTACATAGTATAGTATTTCATAATATAGAAAGGTTAGCATAGTATTATATGTATAGTAAGTACTGTAGTAAAGTACACATAGTTCAGTACATATTTGTCATAGTTACATAGTATATAGTAAAACATATAAGTACCAGTACATAGTATGTATAACCAAATACTGAATATGACATACGGTTAACCAAAGTATGTATTATATGTACAGTATAGTATAGTATGAACTACTATCACACTAGTATAGTATTTGTAAGTATAGTCAGTACATAGTAGGCTAGAGTATCAAGTATAGTATAGTTATCCAGTACAGTATAGTATAGTATTCGTAGATATAGTATAGTAAGATAGTATAAGTATAGTACACTATTAGTACAGTACAGTACATAGGTAATACAGTACGTATAGTATATTAGTACTACTAAGTATTAGCTATTAGTCTACAGTATAGTATACATACTACTAATAGTATCAGTAACTAAGTATAGTATAGTTTACAGTTATCACTTACAGTAAGTACTACTAAGACGTACACGTAAGTATCGTACATAGTAGTAGTTAAGACATATAGTACATATCGTCATAGTACACAGTTTATGCTATGTTACAATAGTTACACGTCTAGTATAGCAGTAATCTACCTATGATACCAGTACATAGCAAGTAGATGATTCGACTATACACATTAGTTTAGCGTAAACTTCAGTTACTACATAGTATATTAGAATACTTAGACATAGTATTAAAGAATAGTTAGCTGTATATATAGTACCGTACAATAGGTATCATAGTCATAAATCTTCGAATATTAGACTAGTTAGAATAGTATATAGGTATAGTATATATACACTATTAGTACGTAACATAGTATACGTATTTCGATATAGAATAGTTATCGCATAGTATAGGCATTATAGTATAATATAGTACAGTACAGTCATATAGTACAGTTATAGTATAAGTACGCTAACATATATAGTATAGAATACACTATAGTACTAGTACATATATTTCGAATTAGAATGTTAGCAAGATCAGTATAGATACACTATAGTACAGTACTAGTTAAGTTATTCGAATATAGATAGGTTAGCATAGTGATATAGTAAGGTGCAGTATGTACAGTTATAGTCAGACTATAGTACAGTGCATATATAGTATAGTACACTATAGCAGTACATAGTTTGTCGAACATTAGCATCATATTGCATAGTATAGTCACTATAGAAACAGTACATGTATAGTAGTTCGAATATAGAATGTTGCATGAGTATATAGTATAGTACAGTAACATAGTATAGTATATAGTATTAGTATAGTACACTATAGTGTACCAGTACATAGTGAAGTATTGGAATATAGCAATAGTTCAGAATTAGTATATAGTATAGTACAGTAACATAGATATGTATAAGTATACTATATTGTACAGTACCTAGTATTTCGAATATAGAATAGTGAGCATAGTATATAGTATAGTATATGTACACTATGTACAGTACATGTATAGTATTTAGAATATAGAATAGTTACGCATAGTATAGTGCGTATAGTATAATAGTATCAGTACAGTACAGTATAGTAAGTATAGTACAGTACATAATATAGTATCGTACACCTATAGGTAAGTAGCATTACTTATGTATTTCAATATATAGAATAGTTAGATAGTATATTAGTATAGTACACTATAGTGACAGTCCTAGTATTAGATTATTTTGACATTAGAATGTTAGCATAGTAGTATAGTATAGTTATAGTACCCTATAGTACACGACATAGTATAGTTTTCGATTATAGATAGTTTAGCATAGTATCGGCCGGATAGTACCCAGTATAGTATCGTATAAATATAGTACAGTAGCAGATTAAGTTCTATATGAGTATACGTTACCTCTAAGTACAGTACATAGTAGTAGTATTCGACATATAGATAGTTAGCATAGTATCTAGTATAGTATAGTCACTACTAGTGCAGTACATAGCTATAGTATTTAGAATATAGAATAGTTACGCATAGATATAGTATAGTGCAGTATATACAACGTATACTATAGTACAGTATAGTACAGCTACAGTATAATATAGTAAGTATAGTCAGTATTGTAAGATCTCAGTATAGCTACATATAATATAAGTATCAGTATATAGTACAGCGTACAGTTACCTAGTATAGTATAGTTACATATGTAAAGTACATAGTATATATTTATTTTAATAAGAATAGTTAGCATAGTATCAGTGTATAGTACATAATAGTACAGTCATGGTGTAGTAATTTCGAATCTAGAATAGTTATGATAGTATAGCTGCTAGTGCAGTATGTATAGTATAGATAGTACAGTAAGTCCAGTACAGTACAGTAAGTTCGAGTATATATGTATAGATATAGTACAGTATAGTATAAGGCAGTATTGTTAGTACAGGAAGCTCATATAGTACAGTATGTACGTATACGTCACTATATACATACCTAGTATAGTATTTTCGAATCATAGAATAGTTAGCATAGTATAAGTTAGTGCCAGTATGAGTATAGTATAATATAGTAACAGATAGTATAGTGCAGTATTGCTAGGTAATAGACAGTATATTACCTATAGTACAGTATTGTATCCATATAGCAAATAGTATAGTGCAGCTATGTATAGTATAGTACAGTACAGTATGTATAGACAGTGACAGTATAGTACAGATACTATTATAGTGCAGCTATAGTTCCGTATAGAACATACATTTACCATAAAGTATTAATTATATAATAGTAGTATAGTATATAGTCTAATAGTTTCGTATAGTACACGTATATAGTATAAATATAGTATGAGTATAGTATATAGGGTATTAAGTAGAAACCTATATAGTATAGTATGTAAGTACTGGTGTATATAATGTCTGTAGTAGAAGTATAGGTGCACTATAGATAGAGTACAGTATACTATATAGTTCTAGTACCATGGTATAGTATTTCGATTAGAATATTAATATAGTGGATTAGTGTATGTTATAGGATATAGTATAGTACGGTTATAGATAATAGCATAGTAACTATAGCATCTAGTATAATTAGTCGCTATATCTATTAGTATTAGTAATGTATATTTATATAATCAGTTGTATTAGTATAATGTGCCCCTATAGTATAGTACACAGTTATAAGTATAGTATATAGTATAATTTAAGTATATAGAATAGTTAGTATAGGCTTATAGTATATAGTCATAGTAACAGTATTAATAAGTTATACATACGTAGTAATATAGATCAGATAGTATAATGTAGTAACGTCTTATAGCTATATATACGTATGATATATATACGTTGTATAGTAGTGCACTATATAGCAGTATATTTTTAGTTTATAGTCAGGGGTGCCAATTCAGTCACATGAAGGGCGCCCGTGGTGTCTTATATTTCGGCAGGAAAAGGGTGGAAAGCCCACACTTTGTTTGGACTGGGTCCTCTGCCTATAGCCGCAATCATGTGCCAATGTGGAACCCCCTTACTTAATTCTGACAATGGCAAAGGAAATGGCGAGCTCATAAAGACAGCCCTTTGTCAACCTCCCTCCACCCCAGCGCCAGCTAGGATACTGACTTGCCCTGCGTGCAACTGTCACATTGTTATGTCAGATCTAAAAACAGACTTATTCTAAAACCCCTAATAATGATGGACCGTCAGTCCATATTACCGGTAATCATGCTGGCACAGGAACTCGACCAAATTGGAAATGGTACGGGGATACTATATAATATTGAAATTACTGGTATTAATACATATACTGTAGTTCTGGTTGGTACGGGATACTATATAATATTGAAAGTAACTGGTATTAATACATATACTGAGTTCTGGTTGGTACGGGATACTAAATAATATATGAGAAATTACTGGTATTAATACATATACTGTAGTTCTGGTTGGTAGGGATACTATATAATATTTGAGAATTACTGGTATTAATACTATACTGTATTTCTGGTGGTAGGGATACTATATATAATATTGAGAATTACTGGTATTAATACATATACTGTAGTTCTGGTTGTTACGGGGATACTATATAATATTAGAATTACTGGTATTAATACATATACTGTAGTTTTCTGGTTGGTACGGGGATACTATATAATATTGAGAATTACTGGTATTAATACTATACTGTAGTTCTGGTTGGTATCAAGGGATACTATATAATATTGAGAATTACTGGTATTAATACATATACTATAGTTTCTGGTTGGTACAAGGGATACTATATAATATTAGATTACTGGTATTAATACATATACTGTAGTTCTGGTTGGTACGAGGGGATACTATATAATATTGAGAATTACTGTATTAATACATATACTGTAGTTCTGGTTGGTACGGGGATACTATATAATATTGAGAATTACTGGATATTAATCATATACTGTAGTTCTGGTTGGTACAGGGATACTATATAATATTGAGAATTACTGGTATTAATACATATACTGTAGTTCTGGTTTGGTACAGGGATACTATATAATATGAGAATTACTGGTATTAATCACATATACTGTAGTTCTGGTTGGTACAGGGATACTATATAATATTGAGAATTACTGTATTAATACTTATACTGTAGTTTCTGGTTGGTACGGGGATACTATATAATATTGAGAATTACTGGTATTAATACATATACTGTAGTTCTGGTTGGTACAGGGATACTATATAATATTGAGAATTACTGGTATTAATACAATACTGTAGTTCTGGTTGGTACGGGGATACTATATATATTAGAATTACTGGTATTAATACATATACTGTAGTTCTGGTTGGTACAGGGGATACTATATATATTGAGAATTACTGGTATAATACTTATACTGTAGTTCTGGTTGGTACGGGAATACTTATAATATTGAGAATTACTGGTATTAATACATATTGTAGTTCTGGTTGGTACGGGATACTTATAATATTGAGAATTACTGGTATAATACATATACTGTAGTTCTGGTTGGTACACACATATAAATATATATGGAAACAGCAAACATAGTAATACTATATGGAAATAGCACACATAGTAATAATACTATATGGAACTAGCACACATAGTATATACTATATGGAACTAGCACACATAGTATAATACTATATGGGAACTAGCACACACAGTATAACACATAGGGAACTAGCACACATAGTATAATACTATATGAGAACTAGCACACATAGTAATAATACTATTGGAACTAGCACACTAGTATAATACTATATAGGAACTATCACAGATACTAAAATCTAATGGGAACTAGCACACATATATATTACATTGGAACTAGCACAGATACTAAAATACTATATGGGAACTAGCACACACAGTATAACACTATATTGGGATACACACATAGTATATACTATATGAGAATAGCACACATAGTAAATACTATAGGGAACTAGCACACACAGTATAACACTATATGGGAACTAGCACACACGTATAATACTATATGGGACTAGCACACATAGTATAATACTATATGGAACTAGACACGATACGTAATACTATATGGGAACTAGCACACATAGATACTCCAATATAGGAACTATCACAGATACTAAAATACTATAGGGAACTAGCACAACATAGATAATCTATATGGGAAAAAGACTAGCACACATAGTATAATCTATATGGGAACTAGCACACATAGTATAATACTATATGGGAACTAGCACAACATAGTAAAATACTTATGGGAACTAGCCACACATAGTATAATCCTATATGGGAACTAGCACACATATTAATAAATACTATATGGGAACTAGCACAGTAGTATAATACTATATGGGAACTAGCACAATAGTATAATACTATATGGGAACTACACACATGTATAATACTATAGGGAACTAGCACAGATATATAATACTATATGGGAACTAGCACCATAGTATAATACTTATGGGAACTAGCACACATAGTATAATACTATATGGGAACTAGCACACATAGTATAATACTATATGGGAACTAGCACACATAGTATAATACTATATGGGAACTAGCACACATACTATAATACTATATGGGAACTAGCACACATAGTATAATACTATATGGGAACTAGCACCCATAGTATAATACTATATGGGAACTAGCACAGATAGTATAATACTAATATGGGAACTAGCACAGATAGTATAATACTATTGGGAACTAGCACACATAGTAATACAATAGGGGAACTAGCACCCATAGTATAATACTATATGGGACAGCACAATAGTATAATACTAATGGAACTAGCACACATAGTAATAATACAATATGGGAACTAGCACACATAGTATAATACTATATGGAACTAGCACAATAGTATAATAACTATATGGGAACTAGCACACATAGTATAATACTATATGGGAACTAGCACATAGTATAATACTATATGGGAACTAGCACACATAGTATAATACTTATGGGAACTAGCACACATAGTATAATACAATATAGGAACTAGCACAGATACTAAAATACTATATGGGAACTAGCACACATAGCATAATACTATATGGGAACTAACACACATAGTATAATACTATATGGGGAACTAGCACACATAGTATAATACTATATGGGAACTAGCACACATAGTTAATCCTATATGGGAACTAGCACACATAGTATAATACTATATGGGAACTAGCACACATAGTATAATACTATATGGGAACTAGCACATAGTATAATACTATATGGGAACTAGCACACATAGTATAATACTATAATGGGAACTAGCACACATGTATAATACTTATAGGGAACTAGCACAGATATATAATACTATATGGGAACTAGCACCTGTCATAATACTATATGGGAACTAGCACACTAAGTATAATATATATGGGAACTAGCACACATAGTATAATATATATGGGAACTAGCACACATACTATAATACTATATGGAACTAGCACACATATATATACTATATGGAACTAGCACACATAGTAATACATATAGGGAACTAGCACACATTGTATAATACTATATGGGAACTAGCACAGATACTATAATACTATATGGGAACTACACACATACTATAATACTAATGGGAACTAGCACACATAGTTATACAATATGGGACACTAGCACACATAGTCAGCGCCGCTCTACCTGAAGCAACCTGAAACAGTTGCTCATGGCGCACCTGGCACCCCCCACAAAAAAAAAACTAGGCGCTTTCCCCGAACTCCCACCCCTGCCAGCGCCATAAATACCGTCAGCCGAACCCCGCGACTTCGCGAGCGCCTCTGAGTCTCGGCGCACCCAGCAGCGGCCTGTAGAGCCTCAACCGGAAGTTCGGAACCAATCAGCACTGGTTTTATTTTTTAATTACATGCAGCCGCCCTTCCCATTGGCCATGGTGCGCAACTTCCGCTCTGCGCAAGTGACGTCGCTTACGTCACGTCACTTACGCGCCCAATGCTTGGGGAGGTACCAAAGGCATACAGCAGCAGGCCAGCAGCAAAGCAGCAGTTCTTAATGTCCAGGACTCCGGGACCGGGTGGCACGGCAGCGAGAGGTAGGGGGAGGAGAGATTGTCTCTGTCAGTTGCTGTGTGTGTGTGTCAGTGAATGTGTGTGTGTGTCAGACTCAGTGGCTGACTGGCTGTCTGTGTGTGTGTGTGTGTGTGCCAGTGGCTGTGTGTGTGTCAGTGGCTGTGTGTGTGTGTGTGTCAGTGGCTGTGGTGTGTCAGTGGCTGTCTGTGTGTGTGTGTGTGTGTCAGTGGCTGTCTGTGTGTGTGTGTCAGTGGCTGTCTGTGTGTGTGTGTCAGTGGCTGTCTGTGTGTGTGTGTCAGTGGCTGTGTTTGTGTGTCAGTGGCTGTGTTTTTGTGTGTCAGTGGCTGTCTGTGTTGTTTGTCTGTGGCTGTGTGTGTGTGTGTCAGTGGCTGTGTTGTGTGTCAGTGGCTACGTGTGTGTGTCACTGGCTGTCTGTGTGTGTGTGTGTGTGTGTGGTCAGTGGCTGTGTGTGTGTTGTGTCGTGGCTGTGTGGGTGTGTGTGTCGTGGCTGTGTGTGTGTGTGTGTCAGTGGCTGTGTGTGTGTGTGTGTGTCAGTGGCTGTGTGTGTGTCAGTGGCTGTCTGTGTGTGTGTGTCAGTGGCTGTCTGTGTGTGTGTGTGTCAGTGGCTGTCTGTGTGTGTGTGTGTCAGTGGCTGTGTGTGGTGTGTCAGTGGCTACGTTGTGTGTCAGTGGCTGTGTGTTTTATGTAGGTGCAGGGCCCTTCTTGTACCCTCTCTACCCCCTTTACATTCACCCACAGCACCCTCTCTATCCCCCTGTACATACCAACCACGCACCTCTCTATCCCCCTGTACATACACCCACAGCACCCTCTCTATCCCCCTGTACATACACCCACAGCACCCTCTCTCTATCCCCCTTTACGTACACCCACAGCACCCTCTCTATCCCCCTGTACATACCCCCCACAGCTCCCTCTCTATCCCCCTGTACAACCACACCAGCACCCTCTCTCTCTATCCCCCTTACATACACCACAGCACCCTCTCTATCCCCCTGTACATACACCACAGCACACCCACTCTATCCCCCTGTACGTACACCCACAGCACCCTCTCTATCCCCCGTACATACACCCACAGCACCCTCCTCTATCCCCCTTTACGTACACCCCACAGCACCCTCCTATCCCCCTTACGTACACCCATAGCACCCTCTCTATCCTCCTGTACGTACACCCACAGCACCCTCTCTATCCCCCTGTACATACACCCACAGCACCCTCTCTATCCCCCTGTACTACACCCACAGCACCCTCTCTATCCCCCTTTACGTACACCCACAGCACCCTGTCTATCCCCTGTACGTACACCCACAGCACCCTCTCTATCCCCCTTTACGTACACCCAAGCACCCTCTCTATCCCCCTGTACGTACACCCACAGCACCCTCTCTATCCCCCTGTACATACACCCACAGCACCCTCTCTATCCCCCTGTACATACACCCACAGCACCCTCTCTATCCCCTGTACATACACCCACAGCACCCTCTCTATCCCCCTGTACGTACACCCACAGCACCCTCTCTATCCCCCTGTACGTACGCCCACAGCACCCTCTCTATCCCCCTTTACGTACGCCCACAGCACCCTCTCTATCCCCCTGTACGTACACCCACAGCACCCTCTCTATCCCCCTGTACATACACCCACAGCACCCTCTCTATCCCCTGTACATACACCCACAGCACCCTCTCTATCCCCCCTGTACGTACACCCACAGCACCCTCTATCCCCCTGTACGTACAACCCACAGCACCCTCTCTATCCCCCTTTACGTACACCCACAGCACCCTCTCAATCCCCCTTTACGTACACCCACAGCACCCTCTCTATCCCCCTTTACGTACACACCCACAGCAAACCCTCTCTTCCCCTTTACGTACACCCAAAACCCCTTTAATCCCCCGTACATACACCCACAGACACCCTCTCTATCCCCCTGTACATACACCCACACACCCTCTCATCCCCCGTACATACACCCACAGCACCCTCTCTATCCCCCTGTACATACACCCACAGCCCCTCTCTATCCCCCTTTACGTACACCCACAGCACCCTCTCTATCCCCTGTACATACACCCACAGCACCCTCTCTATCCCCCTGTACATACACACACAGCACCTCTCTATCCCCCTGTACATACACCCACACACACCTCTCTATCCCCTGTAACAATACACCCACAGCACCCACTCTATCCCCCTGTACATACCACCCACAGCACCCTCTCTATCCCCCTTTACGTACACCCACAGCACCCCTCTATCCCCCTTTACGTACACCCACAGCACCCTCTCTATCCCCCTGTACGTACACCCACAGCACCCTCTCTATCCCCCTGTACATACCCCCACCACACCCTCTCTATCCCCCTGTACGTACACCCACAGCACCCTCTCTATCCCCCTTTACGTACACCCACAGCACCCTGTCTATCCCCCTGTACGTACCCCCAGCACCCTCTCTATCCCCCTTTACGTACACCCAGCCTACCCGCACCACTCTACATACTACCCACAGCACCCTCTCTATCCCCCTGTACATACACCCACAGCACCCTCTCTATCCCCCTGTACATACACCCACAGCACCCTCTCTATCCCCCTGTACATACCCCACAAGCACCCTCTCTATCCCCCTGTACGTACACCCCCAGCACCCTCTCTATCCCCCTGTACATACAACCCCACAGCTCCCTCTCTATCCCCCTGTACATACACACACAGCACCCTCTCTATCCCCCTGTACTTACACCCCAAGCACCCTCTCTATCCCCCTGTACATACACCCACAGCACCCACTCTATCCCCCTGTACGTACACCCACAGCACCCTCTCTATCCCCCTTTACGTACACCCACAGCACCCTCTCTATCCCCCTTTACGTACACCCACAGCACACCCTCTCTATCCCCCTTTACGTACACCCACAGAAACCCTCTTTATCCCCCTGTACATACACCCACAGCAACCCTCTCTATCCCCCTGTACATACACCCACAGCACCCTCTCTATCCCCCTGTACATCACACCCACAGCACCCTCTCTATCCCCCTGTACATACACCCACAGCACCCTCTCTATCCCCTTTACATACACCCACAGCACCCTCTCTATCCCCTTTACATACACCCACAGCACCCTCTCCATCCCCCCTGTAAACATACCCCCCACCCTCTCTATACGGGGGATAGAGAGGTGCTGTGGGTGTACGTACAGGGGATAGAGAGGGTGCTGTGGGTGTATGTACAGGGGATAGAGAGGGCTGTGGTGGGTACGTACAGGGGGATGAGAGGGTGCGTGGGGTGTACGTACAGGGGGATAGAGAGGGTGCTGTGGGTGTACGACGGGATAGAGAGGTGCTCACACTCTCACACACACTCTCACACACACACACACTCTCTCTCTCACACACCCTCTCTCACACACACCGCTCTCTCACACACACACTCTCTCACCACACTCTCTCACACCCACACTCTCTCACACACACACACTCCTCAACACACACACACACAACACTCTCTCACACACACTCTCTCACACACACACCTCTCCACCCACACACTCTCACACACACACACTACACCACACACACACACACACACACACCACACACCACACACACATTGCTGTGGTGTGTATGTTCCGGTCGGATAGAAGGTGCTGTGGTGTATGTACAGAGGGAGAGAGAGAGTGCAGTTGGTGTACGTAAAGGGGATAAAGAGGGTTGCTGTGGGTGTACGTAAAGGGGGATAGAGATGGTGCTGTGGGTGTACGTAAAGGGGGATAGAGAGGGTGCTGTGGGTGTACGTAAAGGGGGATAGAGAGGGTGCTGTGGGTGTACGTAAAGGGGATAGAGAGGTTGCTGTGGGTGTACGTAAAGGGGGATAGAGAGCGTGCTGTGGGTGTATGTACAGGGGATAGAGAGGGTGCTGTGGGTGTACGTACAGGGGATAGAGAGGGTGCTGTGGGTGTATGTAAAGGGGATAGAGAGGTGCTGTGGGTGTACGTAAAGGGGATAGAGAGGGTGCTGTGGGTGTACGTAAAGGGGATAGAGAGGGTGCTGTGGGTGTATGTACAGGGGGATAGAGAGGGTGCTGTGGGTGTTCGTAAGGGGATAAAGAGGGTTGCTGTGGGTGTACGTGTACGTTTACGTTTACGTACACCCACAGCACCCTCTCTATCCTCCTTTACGTACAGTCACAGCACCCTCTCTATCCCCCTTTACGTACCCCACAGCACCCTCTCTATCCCCCTTTACGTACACCCACAGCACCCTCTCTATCCCCCTGTACATACACCCACAGCACCCTCTCTATCCCCTGTACGTACACCCACAGCACCCTCTCTATCCCCCTGTACGTACACCCACAGCACCCTCTCTATCCCCCTGTACGTACACCCACAGCACCCTCTCTATCCCCCTGTACGTACACCCACGCACCCTCTCTATCCCCCTGTACGTACACCCACAGCCCCCTCTCTATCCCCCTGTACGTACACCCACACACCCTCTCCATCCCCCTGTACGTACACCCACAGCACCCTCTCTATCCCCCTTACGTACACCCACAGCACCCTCTCTATCCCCCTTTACGTACACCCACAGCACCCTCTCTATCCCCCTTTACGTACACCCCACAGCACCTCTCTAATCCCCCTTTAACGTACACCCACAGCACCCCTCTCTATCCCCCTTTACGTACAACCCACAGCACCCTCTCTATCCCCCTTTACTACCCCACACACCCCTCTCTATCCCCTTTACGTACACCACAGCACCCTCTCTATCCCCCTTTACGTACACCCACAGCACCCTCTCTATCCCCCTTTACGTACACCCACAGCACCCCCTCTATCCCCCTTTACTACACACCACAGCACCCCTCTCTATCCCCTTTACGTACAACCCACAGCACCCTCTCTATCCCCCTTTACGTACACCCACAGCACCCTCTCTATCCCCCTTACGTACACCCACAAACACCCTCTCATCCCCCTTTACGTACACCCACAGCACCCTCTCTATCCCCCTTTACTACACCACAGCACCCTCTCTATCCCCCTTTACGTACACCCCACACCCCTCTCTATCCCCCTTTACGTACACCCACAGCACCCTCTCTATCCCCCTTTACTACACCAAGCACCTCTCTATCCCTCTACCGACACAACCCTCACACGTACACCACTGACTCTCTATCCGTACATACCCCACAGCACCTCTCTATCCGACCGAACATACACCCACAGCAGTGTGAGTGTGTGTGTGTGAGTGTGTGTGTGTGTGTGAGTGTGTGTGTGTGTGGTGTGTGGTGTGGGTGTGTGAGAGGTGTGTGTGTGTGTGAGAGAGTGTGTGTGTGTGTGAGCGGTTTGTGTGTGGACGCGGTGTGTGTTGTGAGCGGGTTGTGAGGGTGTGTGTGCGCGTGTGTGTGCGCGTGTGTGTGAGCGGTGTGTGTGCGCGTGTGTGTGCGCGTGGTGTGTGCGCGTGTGTGTGCGCGTGTGTGTGCGCGTGTGTGTGTGCGCGTGTGTGTGCAGCGTGTGTTTGTGGCGTGGTGTTGCGGTGTGTGTGCGGTGGTGTGTGTGCGTGTGTGTGTGTTGGTGTGTGTGCGCGTGTGTGTGTGTGTGTGGGTGTGTGGCGCGTGTGTGTGTGTGTCGCGTGTGTGTGCGCAGTGTGTGTGTGGTGTGTGTGTGGTGTGTTGTGGTGTGTGGTGTGTGTGGAGTGTGTGTGTGCGGGTCCATCTTTGTCTGTAGGGCCCTCCTTTTTCACACCCTGCTGACAGTAGCCAGCGATACCAATTGCCGACAGCTCCTACCATGCCCTTGCACCGGAACAGCTGGTGGACTGGGACCAATCATGGACCTCGATTCTGATGTAATTGGTGGCGGAGTCCAGACACTGACACTCTCGCTTGAAATTGCCACACGATCAAAAAGTAAGTAAGTGTGCAGCGCCGCTAGAACAGGTTTTTGGGAGGTAGGGGGGTGGGCATCTGTAAGCGTAATTATTGTGATTTGTGAGAGTGCATTTTCAGGGGACTGCCTACCTATTTGGTGCTGGGGTTCACCTACCTACTTGGGGCCTGCCTACCTATTTTGGGGCTGGCTACCTACTTGTGTGTCTGGGCCCTACCTACCTACTTGGGGCTGGGATCTACCTACTTGGGGGCTGGCTACATACCTCTTGTCTGCTTGGGTCTAACCTACCTACTAGTGTACTAGGGCCTACCTACTTACTAGGGGCTGGGACCTACCTATCTAATTTGTGCTGCACCTCCTACCTACTCAGCCCTCTTGCTGATCAAAGAGAAGACGGCACCAGATAATTCCGTGTTTCATAGGTATTGAAAGGTTTTGACCAAAAAAATAACTAAATGACTTGTTACTTTGCCTAAATAACAGATATGATGGGGACACATATTTACCAGATTGCTCTTCCAAACATATATTTTGCTGCAGATTATTTTTTAAATATTTCTCTTTGACTAAAGATATGTTGGATATTGTTAAAGGAATTTATATGGCTAGCTAGCTTTAGCTGTTTGTAGGTTAGGTCAGCACTGCTCCTACTGCTGTGTTTTTTGAAAAAGAAAGGCGGCATTTTTCCCCCGGCCGTGAGACTCCAGCAGCGCTGAAGTTCGGGTAAGGCAAGCGGGACTCGACTCAGACTCAGCAGCGCCGGTGTGTTAGTTTCTACACACGCTTTGGTGTCTCCTTGCCATGCTGGGTGTCCCTCATCTGTCTCATCCACGGTCGGTTACCAGTAAGGGAAACCGACTGTTTGCCACTAAATTGTTTTAGGAGTGCTGAAACTCCTTCCTGGCATCAGGGTCGGACTGGCCTGCGGGTAAAGGGGGTGGTAGGTAGGAAGATAGAAGATAGACCACAGAGATAGTTAGATGATAGAAGGTAGGTCGGTTGATAGACAGGATGCATAGGTAGGTAGATAGATGATAGATAGCACAGATACATCGATAGCACAGATACATAAATATCAGAGATAGATAGATAGTAGCGATAGCCGAGAGATCTGGATGGATCGCCGAGAGAGATGGAGTCCGCCGAGAGAGATGGATCGCCGAGAGAGATGGATGCCGAAGAGATGGATCGAGGATATGAGATAAATAAATATCCACAGATAGATAGATATATAATAGATGATAGATGATAGCAAAACCGCTAGATAGATAAGTTAAATAGTAGTAGATAGATAGCAGAGATAGATAGATAGCAGAGATAGATTGATGAGCAGAGATAGATGATAGCAGAGATAGATAGCATAGATAGATAGATAGATATGATAAGAAGATAGATAGATAGAATAGCAAGAATAGATAGATGATAGATTTAGACAGATAGACATATAGATAGATTAGAAGATATGTGTAGGTAGATGAGAGATAGATAGATTAATAGTAGTATCTAATAGATAGCATGATGGAAAGAATAGATAGATAGATAGCAGAGGTAGATAGATGATAGCAGAGATAGATAGATAGATAGATAGCATAGATATATAGCAGAGATAGATAGATAGATAGATGCGAGTAGATAGCAAGAGATAGATAGCAGATAGTATGATAGATGCAAGATAGATATAAGCAAGATAGATAGCATAGATAGATATATAGATGCTAGACGATAGATAGCATAAATAGGTAGCGATGATTCAGATCATATAAGATAGCGATGATAGATAATAGCCATAGATAATAGATAGATAGATGTAGCGGTTGTGTATTGCTTATGGTTCGGGTGTCGATCGATCGTCGAGGATGTCGCTTTGTGCGGTGTTGCTTAGTCGATGCGGTGATTGTGTGCGGCTAGATAGATGCAAGAGATAGATAGATAGCAGAGATAGATGAAGATAGATAGAAAGATCAGAGATGGGATAGGATAGACAGAGATAGATAGATAGCAGAGATAGATAATAGATAGATAGATAGATGGTAGCATATTAGATAGAGGTAGAGTCATAGCGATAGATAGATAGAGGTAGCAGAGGTAGATAGATGATAGATAGCAGAGATGATAGATAGATAGATAGGCAGAGATAGATAATAGATAGATAGCAGAGATAGATAGATTAGATATAATAGATAGCAGAAGATAGAATATAGAAGAATAGATAGATGGACAGATAAGAGATAAATAAATAGATAGTATAGATAGATGCAGAGATGAGATAAAAAGCACGAGATGATAGATAGACAGAAGAGAGAGATAGATAGCAAGAGATAGATGCAGATAGATAGATAGATACAGAGATAGATGATGGATAGCAAGATAGATAGATTAGATGTATATAATAGATAGAAGTCCAAGATAGAATACCAGCGATAGAATAGCTAGAACAAAGAGATAGATACATAATAAGATAGACAGATAAGATATATGACAGATAGCGAGATAGACATCGTAGACAGATAAAGAAATAGATAGACAGATAGAGAGATGACAATAATCTATATAATTATATTAATCTATATATAAAATATAAATCTAGATAATGTTAGGGCCCTGCTGAAGAGTCTACCTTGACGTGGTCAGCAGGCTTAACAATCTTTTGCCAACATCTTTTATTCTACAGATAGGTAGGGGCTTTCTAATGTAATGTACCGTTCACCAACATGTTTTTAGGTTTTTCTAAAAATAGAAGACATATAATAACCATTTCAAAACAAAATTATGAAATATGCCACTCCCACGTGATAGAACCACGCCACCGATTCCGACAAAGACCCCCCCACACTGAAGCACTCCCCTTTCCGCGGCGGCGGCGCGCCTACGCGCTCGCTCGTCCCCCCTTTTTTAAGGGGTGCGCATTCAAATTGTTTCAGGTGCCAAAAACTCCTAGGTACACCCCTGCACATAGTATAATACTATATGGAACTAGCACAGATAGTATAATACAATATGGGAACAGCACGCATATTATAAACATACAATATGGGAACTAGCACAGATTATAAACTATATGGGAACTAGCACACATAGTATAATACTATATGGGAAATACAACAATTAGTATAATACTATATGAACTAGCACACCTAGTATAATATTATATGGGAACTAGCACCCATAGTATAATACTATATGGAACTAGCACACTAGTAATATACTGTATGGGAACTTGCACAGAAGTATAATACTATAAGGGAACTAGCACAGATAGTATATATACTATATCCATAGTCTAGTAAAGTATTATGATACATATATGGGTCCAACATGTGGATAATCATCTTGGGAATGCTGTACCCATTTGTCCATAGGATATGGTGTCAACAATGAAACGAGAGGATTAAAGGTAATACGTACCCTTGGTGTGGTAAGGGTGGCATTTCCGAGTAGGGGTGGGTGCAGGGAACTTGCAGATGCACATGTCTGGAGTACAAATGTCTGGAAAAAGAAAAATTGTATCTCTTATAGACATCAGGCAAGTATTAAATAAAAACATCCACCTTCACTGATAGTCTATCCTCTGAACATCTCCACACTGTACCCAATCAAATGTATCTCTAAACACTGATTAAATTACTAATAAAAACATCCACCTTCACTGATGTCTCCTCTGTACCTCACTGTACCCAATCAATGTATCTAAAACTGATACATTAATAATAACATCCACCTTCACTGAAGTCTATCCTCTGTACCTCACTGTACCAATCAATGTATCTAAAACTGATACATTATAAATAACATCCACAGTTCACTGATAGTCTATCCTCTGAACCTCACTGTACCCAATCAATGTATCTAAAAACTGATAATTAATAAAACATCCACCTTCACTGATGTCCTATCCTCGGACACCTCACTGTACCCAATCAGTGAAGGTGGATGTTTTTATTAATGTATCAATGTATCTAAAACTGATAAATTAATAAAAACATCCACCTTCACTGATAGTCCATCCTCTGAACACTCATGTACCCCAGTCAATGTTCTAAACTGATAAATTAATAAAAACATCCACCTTCACTGATGTCCATCCTCTAACTCTCATGTACCCAATCAATGTTCTAAAACAGATACATTAATAATACATCCACCTTCACTGATAGTCTATCCTCTGAAACCTCACTGTACCCAATCAATGTATCCTAAAAACTGATACATTAATAAAAACATCCACTTCACTGATAGTCTACCTCTGAACCTCACTGTACCCAATCAATGTATCTAAACTGATACATTAATAAACGTCCACCTTCACTGATAGTCCATCCTCTGAACATCTCACTGTACCCAATCAATGTATCTAAAACTGATACATTAATAATAACATCCACCTTCACTGATAGTCTATCCTCTGAACCTCACTGTACCCAATCAATGTATCTAAACTGATAAATTATAAAAAAAACATCCACCTTCACTGATAGTCCATCCTCTGAACCTCACATGTACCCAATCAAATGTATCTAAACGGATAATTAATAAAAACATCCACCTTCACTGATAGTCTATCCTCTGAACCTCACTGTACCCAATCATATATCTAAAACTGATACATTAAAAAAACATCCACCTCACTGATAGTTTCCTCCTCTGAACATTCTCACTGTACCACCAAGATAATGTATCTAAAACTGATACATTAATAAAACATCCACCTTCACTGATAGTCAATCCTCTGAACACTTGCCTCACTGTACCAATCAATGTATCTAAAACTGATAATTAATAAAAACCCACTTCACTGATAGTCATCCTCTGAACCTCACTGTTATACCCAATCAAGTATCTAAAAACGGATAATTAATAAAAACATCCACCTTACTGATAGCTATCCATGAACCTCACTGTACACCAATAATGTATCTAAAAAACGGATACATAAACAAACATCCCCTCACTGATAGTCATCCTGAACATTCCTCACTGTACCCAATCAATGTATCTAAAACTGGATAATTAATAAAAACATCCACTTCACGATAGTCTAAATCCTCTGAACCTCCTGTACCCAATCAATGTATCTAAAACTGGATACATTAATAAAAAACATCCACCTTCACTGATATCTACTCCTCTGAACCTCAACCTGTACACAAATCAATGTATCTAAAACTGAAGATGTCGATAAGTTCCCTCACATCACACAGATCAGGAAGTGTCAATTGTACCTACCGTAATCACACCTCCCATATGCGCTTCGGTACTAGGGTAACTAAAGCCTATAATGTGATATCTTGTGCAGATGTACAAAAGAAGGGCATGATGAACAGATAATCAAAGATAAATACTTCAAGGATTTTACACCTGTGTACTAATCTAAATATATATACAGGTAGATATCTACACAAATAAAATCTATTTACTCACAATGTTCTCCATTGGCTCTGTTTCCTCAGCCTCAAAGCTTTCAATACCTACTTAAGTTACCCGTTAATAACAATCTGTCAAAATCTAAGTACGACCCATAGAAATCTATTTTTATACCAGGGCAGTTACCAGGGCTACATTTAGCAGTTGGGTGAGTTTCCTCCTCTTTCTTTTTACCCTCAGTCACTGTTAAAAAACAACGCATACTGCATAACACAAAACCGGTGGTATGGTGAATGCGGTAAGTGTCTGGTAATAGACGGTAGGTATAGATAACCTTCTTTATGTTTTACCCGTCCCCCCATAGGGACTAAAGTGCCTAAGTGGGGGGCCCAGGATTCTGTGCTGGGTTATCCGCTTCTATTTATCTATTATTAATGATTTGGGAAGTGGATTGTCAGCAAGGGTTTCATGTGTTTTGCTGAACACACAAACTTTTGTCGACCTATAAAAACCTCAGAGGATTGCATCGTTACAGGGGGATACTAGATAGATTATCACATTGTGCGGCTGCTAAGTGGCAGATGAAAATTCAATGTTTGATAAATGTAAGGTGATTGCATTTTGACTAAAAAATCCTTGTGCTGCTTAGTACTATAAATGGCTCTGCTGTTAGTGAAATCCCTGTTGGAATGAATAGCTGTACAAAGTTCATTAAGCTCTTTTTACCAATAACATACCATCAAGGGCCCATACTCCCAACAGGCCAGATAACCACCTGAGCATCAACTGCTGCACATATGTCCTGTTACCTCTTCTCTAATTCTGGTTCTTCCGGTTAGCTACTGTCAGTCATTAAGTGACGTTGACCTTACAGCCAATACTGAATACTAATCCCCTAGGCTGCATTACTCTGAGCATGATCAAGCTCCATAACACTCATTATATTCTAAAGGGGGTTGTGAACCAATAAAGTGTTACCACCACCTTCCCGACAATTCGAAAGGCATCAGGGCAAGCGGCATAAGTAATGATAGAGAGTAGAGGTCCTCCACATGTTGATGTGGCCATTTTTTCTAAGAAATGTCATAATGAGGGTGGAGTTGTCCTTTAAGTTTCCAGCGGCCAATAGCGACTGAGTAAATGAAAATGTTGCCATTAGGCATAGTGGGGAGCTATGATAAGTAGAGGGAATCAGATAAATCTGGTTACCAGTATCAATGTGAAACATGAATGCAGACTTACCGGCAGAGTCCAACATAGACGTCGTAACATATGTTATCTTCCATCTCTACAAACACTGCAGAATGAACAAATAACACAAGGTTTACCAATAGAGGTTTGTAAGATTCCCTTCACTGATTGGCTACAGGACATTCTAGCATCTCCTTGTGATCTGATTGCCTAGAAAACATTTCATACATTCCGGTTACGGTTTTTTGCATACGGACACACACCATGTTTTCATTGGTAAACGCCCAAAAAATTTATCCATATCTTAACCCTGTATCCCCAGAATAGGGTAATGAGAACTAGGTGACATTCTACCGTCCTAATAAGAAACCTTTGCGATGAGCAGTTCTACAGGAAAATGCTGATTATTGCAAATGTTCACCCCCAACCACGGTCCTTTGTCAGGCAAAGTTAATGTTGGAGTCCCAGAGTTAAATAAATAGCATTGATTTGCAGTTTAAAAAACTGCTTGTGGTGGCCCTTTCCTTATATTTTTTGCATTGTGAATGATCCTGACACTGGCGGCACCACAGAGCAGTGGGAGGGCGAGGACCCCCTTGAAGGATTCCCTGGTACGTGCGGCTTAATACACTTGTGTGTGCACTCGTATTTAATGGAACTACACACAGTCTCTGCAGGATTCATTGGGCATGACAGGGGAATCAAAAATGTATACCCCAAAAATGCAGGTTAGTAATAGATAGTATAGTAAGTAGTAGTTGTACAGTAGTAAGTATAGTATAGCAGATATAGTAACAGTTTATAGTATAGAAGATGAGGTATAGTTAGAGACATACAGATGTAGACTACATATCACTATTAAGATAGTAGTACTACAGTACTACCTTATAGTAATATTATAGTATAGTACAGATAGAGAAGCATATAAATAACCATTTTCAAAAACAAAATTATGAAATATGCCACGCCCACGTGATAAGCCACGCCCACATGCCAAGACACGCCCACACATGAAGCCACGCCCACTTTCCCGCGGCGGCGGCGCGCTACGCGCTCCGCTCAATCTAGGGGCGGCATTCAAAGTTGTTTCAGGTGCCAAAAATCAGCGATAACCGCCAAATGTAGTCTTTCAGCGATAACCGCCAAATGAAGTCTTTCGGCCATAACCGGCAAATGTAGTCTTTCGGCGATAACCGGCAAATGTAGTCTTTCGGCGATAACCGGCAAATGTAGTCTTTCGGCCATAACCGGCAAATGTAGTCTTTCGGCGATGGGTCAATGCTGGTACATACTGTATATCGTGTTCAAATGCGGACATACTGTATATCGTGTCAATGCTGGTTACATACTGTGTATAGTGTCACTGCTGAGTACATATGTGTATCGTGTCATGCTGAGGTAACATATGGTATCGTGTCAATGCTGGTACATACTTGGATCGTATCAATGCTGGTACATACTGGTATCGTATACAATTGCGGGGGGATACATACTTGGTATCATGTCAATGCTGGTAAATACTGGTGTATCGTGTGTCAATGCTGGTACATACTGTATATCGTGTTGTCATGCTGGTAATACTGTTATCGTGTTCAATGCAGGGGACATAATGTATACGTGTCAATGCTGGTACATACTGTGTATGTTGTCAATGCTGGTACATACTGGGACGTGTCAATGCTGGTACAACTGTATATCGTGTCAAATGCTGAGTACATACGTATATAGTGTCCATGCTGGTACATACTGGTATGCGTGTCAAATGCTGGGACATACTGTATATCGTGTCAATGCTTTGGTACATACTGATATCGTGTCAATGCAGGGTTGTGGTTACATACTGGATATCAGGGCATCTGGTTACATACTGTATATCGTGTCAATGCTCGGTACCTACGTGTATCGTGTGCAATGCTGGTTACATACTGTGTAGCGTGTCAATGCTGGTACATACTGTATATCGTTGTCCATGCTGGTACATTACTGGTATCGTTGTCAAGCTTTACATACTGTGTATCGTGTCAATGCTGGTACATTGTATATCGTGGTCATGCGGTACATACTGTATTGTGTCAATGCTGAGTACATACTGTCTATCGTTGTCAAATGCTGGTACAACTGTGTATCGTCGTGTCACTGCTGGTACATACTGTAGATCGTGTCAATGCTGGGTACATACTGTGTACGGGTCAATGCTGGTAAATAAGTGTATCGTGTCAATGCACGAGTTGCACCGCAGCAGTCAGAGTTACTGTCTAAGGACTCATGTCACATTGCTCGGTACCATACGTATATAGTGTCAATGCTGGTAATAATGTGTATCGTTGTCAAGCTGGTACATTACTGGGTATCGTTGTCAATGATGGTAATACTGTATATCGTGTCAATGCTGGGTACCTAATGTATATCGTGTCCATGTCTGGGTACATACTGTTGTATCGTGTCAAGGCTATGTACATACTGTATATCGTTGTCACTGCTGCGTACAAAATGTATTATAGTTCAATGCAGGGTACATACTGATATTATGTCAATGCTGGGGACATAATGTTATCTGTCAATGCAGGTACAATGTTATATCATGTCAATGCTTGTCACATACTGTATACTCGTGTCAATGCGTACATACTGTGTACGTGTCAATGCTGGTAAATCCTGTGATCGTGTCAATGCAGGTACATACGGTAATAGTGTCAATGATGGTACATTACTGTATATCGTGTCAATGCTTGGTACATACTGTGTGTATCGTGTCCAATGCTGGTAAATACGGTGTATCGTGTCAATGCAAGGTTACATTACTGTATATGTGTCAATGCTGGTACATACTGTATATCGTGTCATTGCTGGTACAGTTTACTGTGTCTAGTGTGAAGCTGGTACATACTGTGTATCGTGTTGCAATGCTGGTACATACTGTGTATCGTGTCAATGCTGGTACATACTGTATATCGGTCAATGCTGGTAATACTGTATATCGTGTCCATGCTCGGTACATTAGTGTATCGTGTCAATGTGGTACATACTGTATACGTGCAATGCTGGTATATAATGTTAGTATCGTGTCAATGCAGGTACCTACTGTATATCGTGTCAATGCTGGCTACATATGTGTATCGTGTCAAGATGGTACATTACTTGTATATCGTGTCAATGCAGGTTACATACTGGATATCATGTCATGCTGGTACATACTGATATCGTTGTCAGGCTGGTCATACTGTATATGTGTCAAGCTGGTACATACTGTATATCGGTGTCAAGGCATATATGTATATCATTCAATGCTGGTACATACTGTATATCGTGGTTCAATGCTGGTACATTACTGTGTATCGTGTCAATGCTGGTACATACGTGTATCGTGTCAAGCTGGGTACCTACTGGTATATCGTGTAAATGTGGTTTTGTTTTTAAAAAACAAACTGTATATCGTGTCAATGCGGTACATTACTGTATATCATGTCAATGTGGTACATACTGTATATCGCGTTTAAAAAAACTAAAGCGTTTAAAACAAGGAAAAGAAAGCGTAAGAAACAACACTATTCTCCTGTGTCTCTGCTGTGTATGCTGTTAGTATGGACAGTTGTTGGGGGAGGGCAATGTGAATCCTGCCGCATGTATGGAGATGTGGAGCAGCCGCCCCAGGGGACTATGTAGGTGTCAGGTGTGAGTGGGTTGCCCATTTGGAATCGAGGTACAGAGTCTAAGGGGTAAAATTGCAGCATTGCAGACTTGGCAAACCTGGGGCGAAATGCATGGTCGGCAGGGGCCAGTAAAACTTGGTGGGTGGAGATGGGGGCAGATAAGGGGAGAAGGAAGATAGATTGGTAAGGGGTCCACCGAGGGAAGTAGGGGACGGAAGGGATAGGGGGGCTTCTTCCAGTGGTCGATCCAACAGATTTGCATTAGGTGAAGGGTTGAAGATGTGGAGGACGAGGCTCGGAAGCGCAGTATGGAGCGGGCCTTCCCTGGCACCCCAGGGGACGGCATTTCCATCTACAAGGGAGGGAGAACTGGGGGCTCGGAAAGGTAGAAGGTGGTAGTGTAGGGGAGTCTATTATTAGAAGGGTTAGATTAGGGTAATCTGTCGCCGGACCTAGCCCCAACAGTGTTGTTGTTCGGCCTGGTGCGAGGGTTCGACATGTGGGGATCGTTTGTAGACAGATTATTGGGTGGGGGCTGGAGTGACCGGCGGTCTGTTCAATTGGGGCCAATGACAAAGTTAGAGGTGGAGGTGAGGTCCTTAAAAATGATTGAGAATTAGGTGGCCACGTTAAAAGCAAGACCTCCAGGGTAGTGATTTCAGAAATAATACGCAGCCACGTGCTACGCTAGGGAGGCAACGGGGAGCTTCAGGAGATAATGACGTGGCATAAGAGATGGTTGTGTTTTGTAAGGGATGGCGGTTTGGGTTTAGGAACTGGGCTGACGTTTCTGTTGGCTACAGGCTCTTAGTAGTGGACGGAGATTGCACCTCAATGTGATGGGGCGAAACTGTTTGGGGGGAGAATGATGGCAGGGGGTTGGAGGAGGGAGATTTAAACTAGTATGGGGGGAGGGAGGGGGATGGATAGTGTAACTACACAGGGGTAGAGAGGAAGTTAGGGATCTGGGGGCAGTAACACAACGGGAGGGAGGAGAAGCGGGAGGGCGGGAAGGAGAGGAGGAGGAGGGGGGGCATAGAGGATACGGGGCATGTACGACCATTGTATGGAAGTAAATCAATGATAATCTAAAATGTATGTTACAAATGCAAGGAGTCTGGCTTGGAAAACCGGCGGGAACTTGAAATAATAGCTCTAAGGAAGGTATGATGTAATTGTGAGAGCAGAACAGGCTTAAGATTCACACGCACTGGACGTAAATATTGAAGGGTACTCCGATTTAGACATGACGATGATAAATAGAAAAGAGGAGGAGATGTATGATGTTTAAACAGGAATTGAAGCCAAATTAAAAAGATGGAATAGATGGGGGAATGCAAACGATGAGCAGGAAGAAAACAGATGGGTGGAACTGTTGTACAGGAAGCAAGAAGGTAGGTAAATTATTTTGGGGTAAAGCGCAAATGCCGGGAAGATGGTGGAAATGAATCTCATATGCAGTGGCGAAGCTGCTGGTATGGGCATTGTTCTGGTTATGGGGATTTTAACTACTGAATAGATTGGAGTAATGAACTGCCAGCACCTCAAAAGGTATAAAGTTCCTAAATTCCTATATGAGATTTCTTTCACAGATGGTAAGAAGTCCTCCTAGAAAGAATGCTGTGTTGGATATGGTGATATCTAATAACCCAGAGCTCATTTGGAGATGAAGGTAATGGAAGCTTAGGAATAGTGACCATGAATATAGTGTAAGTTAATATAGTTTGAGAAAAATAAAGTGCATGGCTTAACAAAAACTTTTAACTTAGGAAGTAATTTTATGCTTTCAAGAATCGCTCCTGCTCATTAGACTGGGGGGGACTGTTCTAGGTAAAGATACTGAGCAGATTGTGGACCACTTTTAACGGATATTAAACTATAAACATTTCCAAATCGTTACCTAGGGAAAACAAGTGTAAAAAAATGAGGTCCACTCCTGCATGGCTTAAGGCTCAGGTAAAAAGGGCGAAATGGAAAAAAAGAAAAGGGCTTTAAAATTTTGCAAGCAGAAGGCACAGAACAGGCTACAGGACTTCAAAAGTTGTAATAAGGTGCAAGAAAGCAATAAAACAGCTAAAATAGAAAAATGAAATAACGGATTGCCGAATTGACAAAGCAAGTCCAACCCCAAGATGTTTTTGTAGAGTATATAAATGGTAAAAAAATGAGGACTGAGAATGGGGACCATTCATAAGGAGCTGAGGTGGTATGTAGAGGATGCCGAAAAGACTAAATCGCCTAAACCGTTTTTACATCGGTTTTACTGTGAGAATCCTTACAGTAGGGATTGTAACACTGTGCCGGGAGGGAAAGAAGGAAATGAAGAGTTTTCACAGGGATAACAGAGTATGGTACGGAATCAATTAGACAAAGTTAATACATAAAGCGCCGGCAGGACCAGATGGATGCATCATAGGAATTTCAAAAGAGGCTTAGTTCAGTTCTAGCAGACCACTGGTCTCATCTTTTTCGATTTCACTTTTCTAGGGATGTGACGCTGATGAAAAAAGCCAATGTAATACCAATATTCAAAAAAAAGTAGTAGTTCAAAGCCTGGTAACTATTCGACTGTAAGCCTCACATCAGTGGTAGGGAGTGATGGAAATTGGTTAAGGGATTAAATCTTGACTTTGTCTCCAGAGGATCATCTTATTATAGTAGTCAGCATGGATTTATGAGAATCGATCATGCCAGACAAATTAATAGGTTGTTATGAAGAAGGAGAGTAAGAAGTTAGATTCAGGCACAGCTGTGGAGTGGTATTTGGATTGCAAAAGCCTTTTGATACGTGCCACATAGGCGACTAAGGAATAAATGCGGACGTTGGCCTTTGAAGAAAACATTTGTTCATGGATAGAGAACGGTTATTGGAACGCAAACAGAGAGTGGTGGTAATGGACGCTACATTCTATGTGGGCTAGAGTTCTACTAAGCGGCGGTCCTCAGGGTTCGTACTGGGGCCGCTCTGTTTAATCTTGTTTATCAATGACTTCTTAGAAGGGGCATTGAGAGCAAGTCTCGTGTTTGCTGATGACTACTAAAATTATTGCAGAGCTTTGGAAACTTACAATGAGGTGCAAGTGCTGCAAGCAGACCTAGATAGAGTTACAAAATGGGCAGCAGGAATGGCAGATGAGATTCAATGTTGGATAAAATGTAAGGTGATGCATTTGGATTAATATTCCGGTGCCACCTACACCAAAAAACTCTGGTTAGGTGCATCTGAATGGAAAGAGATTTGGGGTTCTGGTAGATACAGACTTAGCTTGTAGCAAACAATGCCAGGTAGCAACGAGCTAGAGCTACAAGATATTGTCGTGTATAAAAGAGGGGACTTAGATTCAAGAGAGAAAAAGATATTTCCCCTCTTTACAAGGCACTGGTAAGGCCTCTTGGATAGCGGTGCAGTTTGGAATCCCATATAACAAAGGGACATCTTGAAATGGAAGCCCCCAGTGCCAGAGAAGGGAAATAAATTAATAAGGGAATGGAGGGGCTTGAATGAGCAGCAGTTAGACAAGTTAGGGCTGTTACATTGGAGGAAGCGGCGGTGGCGTGGGGACATGATAACCTTATTACAAAATATTAAGGCCCATACAGTGAACTCCTGGTGAATGGTCACATGGTCATTAGAGGACTCGTGGACATCCGTTGAAGGTTGGAAGAAAAGAAGTTCATCTTCAAGTTAGGAGAGGTTCTTTCAGTGAGAACGGTGATGGGATTGAACTGTGGGACTGTCTTCCGTATGTCAGAGTTGGTAATGGCAAGGTCATTGAAACTTAAAAAAAGCCTGGATAGTTTAAAACTAAAAAATATTGAAGGAAACTGTATTAATGCCATATAGATCTGTGATCCAGGGCTTACTTTCCGATTGCCGTGTGAGTAGGAAGGGAATTTTTTCCCCCCTTTTTTAGCTGGGGGTTTTTGCTTCCTCTGGATCAAACGTTAGGTAGGAGTAAAAAAAAAAAAAAAAAAAAAAAAAAAAAAAAGGGAAAGGTGACTTGATGGACGAATGTCTTATTCAACCTAATACTATGTGACTAGTTCCCCCTAATGTGTCAATGCTGTAGGTACATACTGTGTTATCGTGTCAATGTGGTATACTTTGTATAGGGTTCAAGCTGGTACCACTGTATATCGATGTCAATGCTGGTACATACGTATATCGTGTCAAATGCTGGTAATACTGTAATCGTGTCGATGCTTGGTACATACTGTATCATGTCGGATGCTGGTACATACTGTATATCGGTCAATGCGGCGGGTACATACTGTATTATCGTGTCGATGCTGTACTACTGATATCGTGTCGATGCTTGGTTAATACTGCATATTCATGTCAATGCAGGGTAATATGTAATCGTTGTCAATGCCGTGGTACATATGGATATCGGGTCTCAATGATGGGACATACTGTGTATAGGTTCAATGCTGGTACATAAGGTGTATGTGCAATGTGGTACCTGACTGTATATGTCAATGCTGGTACATACTGTATATCAGTGTCAATGACTGGTACATACGATATCGTGTCGATGCTGGTACGGTAATCTGTTGTAATATTGTCGAGCTTGTGGGTAATACGTATATCGTGTCCAATGCGGGTTACATACTGTATATCGTGTCGATGCTGTTACATACTGGATATCGTGTTCGATGCTGGTACATACGTATATCGTTGTCGAGGCTGGTAATATGCATTATCATGTCACTGCAGGTACATACTGGATAGTCATGTCATGCCGGTGAGTACATACGTAAATCGTGTCAATGTAGTACATACTGTGTATATGTCAATGTGGTACATACTGTGTATCGTGTCAATGCTTGGTACCTACTGTAATCGTGTCGAAGGCTTTTGGTACATACTAATAGATCGTGTCAATGCTGGTACATACTGATATTCGGCGGCTGGACATACTGTATATAGTGTCGATGTGGTACATACTGTAATCGTGTCAATGCGGGTTACATAATGTATATGTGTCAATGCTGGTACATACTGTATATCGTGCGGAGCTTGGTACCTACTGCATATCATGTCAATGAGGGGTACAACTTGTATATAGTGTCATGCCGGTACATACTGTATATCGTTGTAATGCAGGTACATATGTGTATCGTGTCAATGCAGGTCCATACTGTGTATCCTGTGAATGCTGGTACATAATGTGTATTGGTGAATGCTGCGTACATTACTGGGATCGTGTCAATGCTGGCAGCGAAAGGGTTTTAAAGGTAATGACTGTGCTGGCACGAAGGGTTAATGGTATATGTGATGGCATGAAGGGTAATTGTAATACTCTGCTGCAATGAAGGTTAATGGCAATACTATGCTGCACTGAAGGGTTAAGGTAATGACTTGGGCACTGAAGGCGTTAATGGTTAATACTCTGCTGGCACTGAGGGGTTATGGTAATACTCGTGAAGGGATAGGCACACACTGCACTTTAAGAGCAATGGATTGCCAATCTAAATATGCTTGCGGCACCAAGATGCGAGAAACGGTGCCCCGTTCTAGAGGGTGAAGGGGTTAAGGAGCCTCCGTGAGCATGTTAAGTTATATATGATCTCCAAGAGACCGTTTTATAAAGTCTGTGCAGGTCGGCCTGAATGCCTTTTATCCTCTGAACGCACATATTGAGGTGTGCACTGCTGGATTATGGGGGTAAGACTAGGGGGGCATAGAACTCGAACTTGAACCTCGAGTTCGAGCCGAAACTGTTCGAGCGAACGGACCGGACTTCTAGAACTTCTCGGACGCGGACTTCGTATTTCCAGGATTCGATGATTTACTGAATGTTCGAAACGTTCGAATGTGCGATCGCGAGTAAAATGTACATGTATCTAGGCGCGAATCTGCGAGTAAAGTCTCCATTACAAGCCTATACCGGAGCATGATATCTGCAAGTAAAATGTCCATGTACCTCAAACGTTCGAATGCGAAAGCTCGAAGTGCGCGCGTGAGGAGGTAAATCGTTAGTCTGGGATATGGAACATGCTCACCAGGAACCATTGTCTCAGGTCCCCACAGCCATTACATTCAAGTTACCATTAATATTTTAGTTGTATTTGGACTGAACTTTTTCAAAAATTTGCCTCCCATAGACTTTATGGGTCCGTATTTTGAAAACTTTTCAACTTTTACAATTAGTTCGAAAATTCGAAAACGACCTGAACTTTCCATAGTTCGACCCATCTTCTGTTAGACCGTGGTTGTTTCTGGCCTATCCAGGTCCCATACACAGATGCATCTGGGGTTTGCTGTAGCTGCTCTGGCGTAGCCATGTTGGGTTGTTGGGGGGGGTCCCTTTGGACCCTCTTTTTTTTTAGTTTAGAACAATCTGCATCGTCTTGAAGATATCAATTTTGTGGCTTGGTAAGAAATATTCCCCATTATATTACCCACGCCTGTGCCTAACGAGTGTAGGAGTATTCGAACTGGCAACGTTTATGGTTTTCTAGTGTCCCTGTGACAGCGAGTTAGAGGCTAGGGCACACTAGCGCGTTTTCAGTCGAGTTTGCACCCGCATTTTCGCTTAAAACTGGAATTGTGGGAACGCGAAAATTCGCCACATTTCGCAGCGCATAGCAATGCTCGTCCGAAGGGTCGCATTTGGTAATGCTTGCATTCAACACTTTCGGTGTGCGTTTAACGCATGCGTTCCATACGCAAAAAGGCAAAACGCATGCGCAAAACCGAATGCGAAGTCGCACAGATCGCGCACCAACGATCGCGTGCGATAGCGATCACGATTTGTAGTGCGCGAAATAATCCTGATGCGTTGCAGTGTGGCTTCACCTAGCAGCATAAATTCTAATTGTGAAAAGCAGACATCGGGAGACAGCTAGCTTTAACTTATCCACTCCCCCTTACTATATTTCTCATGTATGCAACCTTACGCTAGGTGCTTCTATCAATACAAACTGTGCAGTGTTTGGATCATAGCCCACCCCTTTTGCAAAAAGCAAGTATTGATCATTACTGTCCATACTGTTACTCTAGGTATTAATAAAAAAAAATGACTAAATTTGGGCACACAAGGGGCAGAGTGGTTAGGGAGTTCTGCCTGCGAGGAGAATCATGAAATCATGAGTTTGATTCCACTCCTGTCCTCCCTGTGCTGCCTGGTTTACCGCGCAACGGTTTCCCCAATTGCACCTTCCGGTGGTGCAACGTTTGTCATTATTGAGTTTTAAATCTGCAGCCCAGACAAAAAGCAAATCAGTTATACAGTTATATTTTTTTGTCTTTTGAGATACTGTCAGGAAAACCCATCTTAAAGTCAGCTCCAACCTTTCTTTATTTTTTGTATTAGTATTTAAGTAGGAGCCAGCTGTAACTTAGGCCTTTTGTAATAGTGCAGTTTATATAGGATTGTGACCTTCATGTCTGAAGGCACAGCTTGTCCACCCCCCCCCCACCCCCCGAGGCGATATTGGGTCCAGCCCCATCAGCATACTCTGCTGGGTGTTTTCCAATAACAATCCCCCCACAGATCGTTGACCATTTTAGAGGGAGTGGAAATCAGGATCAACTGTCCCTGCCTATCACTGAACACAGATCAATTTCTTTAAATGTGATCACTGAGAACATTGGCTAACAACTCCAACGGGATCTCGAGTTTGTCCTGAACTTTAATAGTTATTTAGTCTATTTAAAACTTCCCAACTAGGAACATTAGTGTTTTCCAAACTTTTTCGAGAAATATAGAAAATTCGATAATTTCCTTATTCTCAAACCGATAAGCCTCGAATGTACCATTTCGCTAACCCTTGATTCGGCCATGGCACTCTCGATTGTAGTTTCTCTTCCAGCGATAAACCGCCAAATGTAGTCTTTCAGCGATAACCACCAAATGTGTCGTTTCGGCGACGAGTAGTATTTCTGCTACCAAATGGGTTAGTCTTGTGCTACCCGAGCTCCGATAACCGTATTCTCGATAACCAAGCCAATGTAGTCTTTCACAGCGATAACCGCCAATGTAGTCTTTCAGCGGTAACCACAAATGTAGTCTTCGGCGATAAAGCTTCGCGGAACAACAAATGTAGTATTTCAGCGATAACCGCCAACTGTAGTCTTGCTCGCGAAGCACATCGTCTACACGATACCGCCAAATGTAGTAAATTTCGGCGATAACCGCAAGTAGTACTTTCAGCGAGATAACCGCCCAAATGTAGGCTTTCGCGATAACCGCCAATAGTCTTTTCGGGATATAACCGGCAAATGTAGGCTTTCAGCGATAACCTCCAATGTAGTTGTCTTTCAGTGCGATAACGGCGATCTTTCCGCCATACGAAATGTAGTCTTTTCGCGATAACCGCCAAAGTAGTCTCACGATTAGACAGTATTTTCAGCGATAACCGCCAAATGTAGTCTTTCAGCGATACCGACAAATGTAGCTTTGGAGATAACCCTCGAACATGCGTTTCACAGCAACCCTGAACTAGTGTTTCAACGATAACCAGTGAATTCGGCAAAACCTTAGAATGTATCATTTGCGGTAACCTTAAATTGTCGCTAATTTGAATGTAGGATTAATTGCGGCGGATAACCTGAACTGTGAATTTGGTAAAAAACTTGAATGTAGTTCGGAACCCTCGAATATCGGCCATAACCCTTGAATGTAGCAAAAAAAAACTCCAATGTGGTACCCGACAATTGGCCGACCATGAGGGAAAGTTTAGTGTTTAAACAAGTTTTGGTGATATGGACGTGTTCCCCAGGACCATTTCCACAGACATTACTAAGTTACCATTGCTAATTGAAAACAGTATTTATTAGAACTTGTTTGAACTATTGGACTCCCATGACTGTAAGGGTGGGTTTCGAAACTATTGGATCAGTACTGGAAGTCTGTAGATATAGATAATACGTATTTTCGAAAATTTTCGAAAATTACGAGGGCTACTCGTATTTTTCAAAATACGGGGAAATCTCGTCATTTCGGGATATGGTTTTCCAATTTTAATGGGTCGCTCGCAGATTTTCGAATTTTTCCGAAGATTCGCGGATCATCGAGCGGACCGGATTTGCGAAAGTTCGGACATCTTATAGGTGAGTTCTTGAATTATAGTGTGATAGCTCTCTCACTCTCACAAGATTCCTTCGTATAGGGAGTAGGGGCAATGCGAAAATGATGTTTTTCTAGAATGTTTCTAGATCAGAGCGATTTATAGGCATAAGCCACCAGGCAAAGAGCTAGGGTTTGCCTATGTCAAACAGGGAGGTAGCTCCGTGTCTCCTTGTCATCTTTATTTGCTGGGTTTCGAATGTTCTCCTTGTCTGCTCTTTGTAATTTGAAACAAGTTGGCAAATAAACTGAAGGTAAAGGAAGGATAGAGGAGGATGAGCTCAGCTAAAAGGACTGCGGGAGAGCAGTTCTAAAATGGAGGTAAAAGCTGCTGCTGCAGATAGAGAGGTCCGAGCTTCGCAAAATTCTGGTTCCGCTCGTGTGTCACGAAATTTCAGAAAATTTAGAGAAAATTAGAAAATCCGTGAGCGGACCCATTTTAAAAACCCATTATAAATGAAAAAATCCAAATACGAGGATTCTTCGAAAAACATGGGATTCTTCAGAAAATTACGTATTTTCATGACATTTTGAAAAAATACGAGAATCCCTCGTAATTCGAAAAATTCCAAAACCGGTTAGAAAGTTCCTAGGCGGAAAATCCGCGATATCCGATGTTCGCGGAACGAGGTAGATCCGCCGGGCCATTCACTACTGCAGACTTGAACAGTCGGCCTCGGTGACTAGCAGCCATGAGATCTCTTATCCCTGCCTCTATTCCTTCTTCCCAACTCTCCAATGAGAACTTAGGGTAGTTGAGGAAGTAAAACAATCAATGGAGGAGGACCATGGAAAGCAGGTACATACTGTGTCGTGTCAATGCTGGTTACATATGTGTATCGTGTCAATGATGGTACATACTGGTATCGTGTCAATGCGGGTAAATACTGTGTATCGTGTCAATGCTGGTACATACTGGTATCGTTGTCAATGTGGTTACATACTTGTTAGTATCAATGCTGGTACATACTGGGTATCGTGTCAAAGCTGGACATTACTGTATATCGTGTCAATGCTGGACATATGTATATCATGTCAAGCTGGTACATAACTGTTATATCATGTCAATGGCGGGAAATACTGATAGCGTGTCAATGCTGGACATACTGCTGTAGAGTGTCAATGCTGGACTACTGTAATCGGGCAATGCTGGTAGACATACTGTGTATCATTGTGCAATGCTGTACATACTGTGTATCGTGTCAATGCGGTACAACTGTGTCTCGTCATCTGGACATACGTATAGGTGTCAAATGCAGGTACATACTGTATATCTGTGTTCAAGCTGGTAAATACTGTATATCATGTCAAGGCGGTACATACTGTGTATGTATCGTGTCAATGCGGTAAATAATGTGTATGGTGTCAAGCAGGTACATAATGATATCGTTCATGCTGGTACATACTGTATATCGTGTCAAGCTGGGTACATACTGTGTATCGTGGTCAATGCTGTACTTACTGTGTATGGTCAATGCTGAGTACATACTGTATATCGTTGTCAATGCTTGAGTACATACGGTATATGTGTCCATGCTGGTACATACTGTTATGTGTCAATGATGTACTTACTGTATATGTGTCAATGCTGGTTACATATGTTATTGTGTCAGCAGGTACATACTGGTGTAGATCGTGTCAATGATGGGTACATACTGTATATCGTGTCAATGCTCGGTACATACTGTGTATCGTTGTCAATGCTTGTGGTACATATTGTTGATAGTGTGGTCAATGCTGGTACCTACTGGATATCATGTCAATGCTGGTATTTTACGTATTATCGTGTCAATGCCTGTACAGTACTGTAATCATGGCGCGCTGGTTACATACGGAGATCATGTCGAGCTGGTACATATGTTTATATCGTGTCCAATGCGGGTGGGGGGTAACATACGTATATCGTGTCGATGCTGGTGATACTACGTAATCGTGTCGATGCTTGGTACATACTGATATCATGTCAATGCAGGTACATACTGGATATCGGGTCATGCCGGTCATACGGTATATTGTGTCCAATGCATGGTACATACTGTGTATGGTCAATGCAGGTACATACTGTTTATCTGATGAATTGCGCGGTACATAAGTGTAGTGTGTTGATGCTGGTACATTATGTGTATCGTGTCAATGTCTGGCAGCTGAAAGGGTTAAAGGTAATACGTGCTTTCACTGAGGTAATGGTAATACTGTGCTGGCACTGGAAGGGTTAATGGTACTACTCTGCTGGCACTGAAGGTTAATGGCCAATACTATGCTGGCACTGAAGGTTAATGGTAATACTCTGTGGCACTGAATGGTTAATGGTATTACTATGCTGGCACTGAAGGGTTAATGGTAATACTCCGAGGAGATAGGCCACACTACTGCACTTTTAAAGAGCAAGGGATTGCAATCTAATCTCTAGGGCACCAAGGATGGCTAGAAACGGCCCGTTCTAGATGGTGAAAGGGGTTTAAAGAGCCTCAGTGAGCTATGTTAAGTACATTGCTCGCCAATTGAAAGACCAGTTCTTATAAAGTCGGTGCAGGTCGGCTTTGAAAGCAAGCCACGGGACGAATAGATTGAGGGAGGGGCGGCAGAGCGGCTGGGAGGAAGTATACGGGGGGTGTGAGTAAAAGAAGGATTGTGGGGAAGAGAAAGCTAGGAGGGGATTTTTTTTGAGACAACGAAGATGCAGCCATATAGAGCAGGAGGTTGGTTAAAAAGGCGCGACGCGGTGGTGCTGTGAGTGAAGATGGACGAGCTGATGGAGTCGATACGGACAGTGGTGGAGCAAAGGAGAAGAATTGGGAGGGAAGCTATACGGAGAGCGAAGAAACCGGAGGCGAGCGAAGCGAGGCGGGCAGGGACAAGCAAAGCGAAAGGAGGAGACGGAAAGGGGGTCGAGGTAAGGAATCCAGGCACCGACGAGATTTAAGTTCCGGTTATTACATCGAGGAGGAAGAAGAGGAGCGTAAGTTAAGAATGGCATGGATAGCGGATGTGTGGGAACAGAGGGGGCGAGGTATCTGAAGCGCAAAAAGAAAGCCACGGCTCAAGATGCAAGAATGCAAAGCAAGCAAGGGAAATGGAGGAAGAAGAATGGATTGGGAGCTGTTACAGAAGGGGTTTCAGGGTCGGCCGGGACTTCCAGGGACATCGAAAATGGTGGGGCAGAGTCAGAAGGGCGCGTGGGAAAGCGAAGGGAGAGGAAGCTGTGTAGGCAGCCAGCAAGGAGAAAAGGGGCGGAGCCCGGTCGGGGTGCCATCTTGTAATGGGCGCGGGTAAGACGAATTCAAGGACACACAGGCCCTAGCAGCGGACAAGGTTGCAGAAGCGACAACAAATAGCAAGGCGCGGAAAAAAGGACACGAGACGAAGGTATAGGTAGGCAAAAACCAGAGAACAAGGATGCGGGAAGCGTTGGCCAGCGTCGCGCCATAGTGGGGCCTGGACAGTTGGGGAAGGAAAAAAAAGAACAACTTAGGAAGGAGGAGAGGAACAACAAACCAACGGGGACAAGAAAGAATGATAACAGCCCAAGCCAGGATTTAGAGGGGAAGTAGGAATCAATAGAAAAAAAGGGTGAGGAAGGAAAAGGGAGTATCCGGCTTGGGCTACCATGGGAATTACAGGAGCAAGAAGGATTGGAAAGGGCTGGAAAGGCCAACCAAAATGATGTCTTGTGGGGTTTTTCCTTTCTTCATTTCAGAGCGCAATAACAATTGCAGGATAACCGTGCAGCCTACGGGGCAAGTATCAAGTGTCATCTGCAAATTTTAACGTTGGCGAAGCGGCTCTTCTTCTGATTTCAAGGATGAGTAGGGGAAGTTGGGCAGCGTCGATCCGGAACGGTCGAAGGACCAAGGAGTGATGACGAAAGGAGGCCGGCACTAGATGGAATCAGGTACTGCAAAAGGCACAACACACCCACAGCTTAATTGGAGATGCACCGCAACACAAAGTAAGTAGTAAAGAAAAAATATAGAGATGGGGGGATAGATGTCAAGTCTACAAAAATCTGTTGAATAGGTGGAGGCCACTCAGGTGAGGGAAAAACAAAGCGCCAAGTGTACATAGGAAGTGCAGGAAGCACAGCTACTCTAAGTGAGGATCGAATTACAGAGGTCAAATAGGACAGAATTTGGATGGTAGTACAGAAAGAGAAGGAAGAACAAGGACAGTAGGAACAGCTCCATTGCAGACAGCATTCACACCGTCAACCCAGCCAGGGCAATAGGAGAGGAGGTAGTGATAAAAAGTTGCTTCAGATCAGGCAAAATGTCATACGTACATATGTTTGACGGGCCGTTAGGAATTCATTTGAAGCAGGAAATGAAAGAAGAATCGGGCGTTTTTCCTTAGTAAGAATTGTGGAATTTATTTGCCCTTGTGCCATAGAAAGATTTTCTAAGACAAAAGTGATAGATTAAAAAGACATTAAGAAGGAGGAGAGATGAAGAGAGACGTAGGATTAGGCTAATACCGCGCACGTTCGGTACCTGGGCTGCAGGGGGCCTTTGTTAGGTTTAGGAAGGTTAATAGGTGAAAAAATGAAAAAAAACTCCAGCATGTGATCCGCATTGTTGTGCTACAGACTCTATCTGGGAAGCACCCAAAGAAGGAGGGGGACAAGCTTGGTGCGCTACGATGAGGCTTGTTAGGACAGAAGATGGCAGTAAGTGCGACTGTCCTGGGATCACCGGGACATTGTTTAGGGATGGAATCATGAACAGACAAAAGAGTTTCAAACGAACATCGGGTCAGCGCCGGCCCTCAGCCATTCGTAGGGGGAAACGTCAAGTATATCGGGAGGCCAAAAAGGGGATTTTTGGCAATGTAAGGAAAGGGAGCTGCAAATTCGGAAATTCATGTAGGATTCGACATGGAATGTTCGTGGTGCTCCGGAAACACCCACAAACAAGATGTTTCAGAAAACAATAGGCAAGGATAGTGGCAGGAACAGAGGGCTTTGACAAAAAGGGGGAGACGCCGGTGAGAGTAGAAATGATGGGTAATGGCTAAATAGATATCCATTGAGGGAAAAAGCCAAGCTCATAGCGGAAGGCTTTCGTTTTGTTTTCGTATCCCATCCAAGTTAAGGGTCTCGTTGGGAATGTAAAAATTTTACGATCGCCTGTTAGCAACAGACAAGTTAGAAAAAGTTAAAGAAAGAAGGGATTTAGGTAGATGGCAGGATCCATCAATAGCCCGCCTATAGGCGAGTAGTAGTATCACCCTTGGCCTGGTACAAAAGAAGGAACCGGGAAAATACAGAATGATCCACCACTTATCTTTTCCCGGAAGTAGTTCGGTTAAGAGGAAGGAAATAGACAAGAACTGGATCAGTGAGTATATGTCCTTCGATGAGGCAGTCAAATTGTCCAGAGAGTCAGGTAAAGGTTTAAAGGGGCGCGATTTATGGCAAAAAAACCGATGTGGAATCAGAGTTTAGACTGTTACCTGTCAATCCAGAATCAATGTATCTTTTGGATGCAAGGTTGAGGACAGGTAGGATGTCGATAGGCCTCCCCATGGGTTGCGCCTTTATCTTGAGCTTTGTTGTGTTTGAAACATTTCAGTACATTGATAGGACTGGGAGTCAAAGAAAGTACAGGGAATCACGTCAGTTGTTCCCTTATCGGCTTGATTTCCTATTGGTAGTCAAAAGGAAGAAATTGGAGTGTCAGAAGCATTAGACACATGCAGGCAATAACACAAGAGAGTTTGGTATACATTAGCGGAAGAGAAGACGGTCGCCACCTACCGGACATGCCTGAAATTTTTAGGCAGAAGAATTTAGGAAATGACCCAATAGACAGGAATGCAGCTGGCCAGGAAGGAAAAAGTTGAGGGAACCTAAAGGGATGCAATTTAAAAAAATGCAGGGAAGCCAAAAAAGTGAGCCTTAAAGCCACATGCAGTCGCTACATGGGTAAACTTAATTTGCGGGCCAAAATTATCCATGGGCGAGTCTCGGCGGAGGGGGCGGTTAGGCATTAGCGACAAAAGGGGTAAGGAAGTCTCATCACTCATTAGAATAAAAACAAATGAAGGAAGACATGGATATTTGGTTGCAATTTTTGGAAACATTTTAATGGGAAGGCATACTGGCAAACAGAGGAAAACGCGAATAGATATCTGCAGTATTTACAGATGCGCGCTGGGCGTCAGGGATTTGTAGCATACCTCAAGGGTCTTGGGCTTGGGCGCGCCTGGCCAAAAGAATGGAAAGACACAGAAAACTGATAACCAAATCTGGCCTTTTGGAACTCTTTCCCGATAATAGTCCTATAGCAATATGGGGAACATATGTTTAGAGGATAGGGTTATAGTGTTCGATCAGAAACATGGGCAGTGGACTCCGTATAACCAATTTACGAGTAAGTCTTTACCAGTGGATGGAGGTTACTAGACAGCTAGTATACAGTGTTTTTAAAATGAAGTGGACAGTTAGGCAGAAATATACCAGGTGGAATATTGAATGACGGATTGATTATCTCGCTTCAGTGGCCGTCGATTCCAGGAAACTAGCTCCAGGGGCAAAACCTGAGGAGAGAGAAGTGCCCAACCTGGATATGGCACGACCAGTTAGAGATGTAAAATGGTTAAGTGTTCATCAGCGCCAGCGACAGGGCGGGTATAACAGGATATGGACGATTGGAACAGAAGTGGAACACAAATGTGGCAAGGCAAACGAAGTGGATTATTTAAATTTATTTTATTCTGGAAATTATTACCAGTTATTTGAAGTTGGGTGTCAAATAGCACCATTGTTAGAACGCTTTCAGCGTTGAGTTTTATGTTTTAAGTTAAGGGGTTTTCACAGATGTAACAAAAACCATTTTTAGTTAAAACAAATTATAAAGGGGTTTTAAAAGTGGAACAAGTTACTCAGGACAAAAGAAGGGCCGATTAGCGTTAGAAATTTACAAGGGTTATTTGGGGATATTGTCAATATGTTAAAATTGCATACGAAAGAAACTGTTTTAAAGTAGCATTTTCTTGGCCTTTTACAGGGCGTCGTTTGGATGGGAAATTAGTGAGCAAAAAACAAGAATAGGGGATGGAGGCTTCTAGTGAGGATGTGCAGAAGAGAAAGAGCCAGGACTATTTGCTAGTAATCTATTAGGGGACCACAAAACCAAAAAAGGTGGAGGGCTAAGGTGCCGTTATTTACCCTATCCCTGAAGAGGAAACGTGCCGAATAAAACTGTTATGAGAATTTATGCAGGTAGACCTCCTGGTACCGGGAATATTGTTAATCATAACAGGGAAATAGTGACTATCACAATTATCCATTTATTGCAATACTAGAAAAACTCAAACAGTTTTTAAAGTTGCTAGCGTCGGAAATGGATCACACTCATTTCAGAATAGGGGCAGCCACGGGAAAGACAGCAAGGCTAGAATGACAGAGGCCAGTAAATAATGAAAACTAGGAAGGGGGAAATCCAATCGCTCAGAACATACATTAGGCCCACAGAGTAGAAGTATAAAAAAAAAAACAAAAAAAAAAAAAAAATAGGTTTTGTTTATATTTAGGTGCGGCAAGAATGCGATATGGTTGGTAGACTTCCTTCCTCCGTTGGCGGGAAAGAGAGCACATGTCCGACCCAAAGGGGACAAATTGGGTTGAATCCACGTGAAATAACTCTTATTGGATGGGAAAGAGGGGATGAAATGCGGAGGAAGTGGTTCCCATGGCTATAGAAAGCAAAGTTGATTTCAGGACAACCACATATATATTGATACATCGGGCGTTCCCTCTCACCTGCGCGCGCAATGATATGGGTTTTGCCCATGAATATGGCTTATAAGATAACAGTGTGGGATAGGGATGTTTAAGGCTATGGTCCGTTTTTCCTAGCGTGACGTGATTTGGTCCGAAATAATCCCGAAGATGTTAAACTGCGAGAGGAGCCAGATCACAGCTGGAAATGAAACGCTAGTAGAAAAAAAGGTTAAACAGAGCCATATGCAAAAATATATTTTGAAGAAATCAGGGGCTAGTCATCAGGCATTGAGGATATTGAATATCAAAGTTTCACTTTCCGCCCAGATGGAATTCACTGTCGGAGTGGGGTTGAAATTTTCAACTCAACCTTGGTTATGTCTGGAGAGGGAGTGTCGGCTTGTGGGGGCACACAGCAGCTAGATACAGAAGTGGCTGTGAACTATGGCGGGGTTCCTCGCCAGTCTGGGGGCAATTAAAGTGGCATGAAAAGGGTGGCCAAACACCTTGGGCCGGTCCAACCCTGGAGGTGGGTGGCCGGGGGGGGATGAAAAAACAGGAAACAATGGACTGTATAGGTTTTTTGCCGTTAGTTACGGTTTGGAAATTACCGGAGGCACAAGAGAAAGGATAATAACAAGTATTATTAATAAGGGAAGACTGGCGGGGACCCTTCAAGCCGACAAATTGTTCATGTACTGTTGTCAGGTTATTTACGTTTGTTAAACGTTAGTTGGACAGGTTAGATCACAACTATTATTATATATATGGAGTTTTAAATGCCATAAAAGACGGCACTGTTAAGAAAATAAAGCTGTGGCCCGACTAATCCAAATAGTGGTTCTTCTGTGTTATTATAGGTAAGAACAAGAAGGTAGAGTGTTGTGTGGGCAAGTAGTGAACAATATACCATGCCCAGGTCAAGAAAGGCCCGGACGTAGATTGCAGGGAGGGGCTGACATGAACTGGGCTGGGAGGAGTATAACGGGGGGGTGTGGTAAAAGAAGGATTGTGGGAAGAAGAAAAGCTAGAGGGGAGGAGACAACGAGCTGCAGCCATAGCTAGAGCGGAGGTTAAAAAGGCCCACCCGCCACACCCCCATTTCGTTTGTTAAGCGGGAGGCAATGCAAATGGTCTTTGTTTATTTACAACAGGATGGTGAGTGCAGCCAACAAAAAGGACGGAATGCACAAGGAGATGAAAAAAAGGATCATCATAGTTATTGTCACAGCTTGGGGAGGCGGGGTCCTCGCCGTCTGGGGGCAATTAAGTGCATGAAAAAGCGGGGGCCAACACCTTGCCCGTCCAACCCCGTGAGAGTGGGTGGCGGGGGGATTGAAAAAAACAGAAACTAAATGGAGTTATATGGTTTTGCCGTTAGTTACGGTTGGAAATACCGGATGGCAAACAAGAAAGGATAATAACAAGTATATTAATTAACGGGATGGTAGAATGGCGGGGACCCTTCAACCGACAAATTGTTTCATGTACTGTTTGTCAGTTATTTACGTTTGTTAAAACTGTAGTTGGCAGTTCGATCAACATATTATATTATATATGTGAGTTTAAAAATGCCATAAAAGACGGAACAGTTAAGAAAATAAAGCGTGTGGCCCTACACTATCCAAAAAAGTGGTCTCTTGTTGGTAATAGTTATAGGTAAGAAAAGAAGGTAAGAGTTTGTGTGGGGCAATTAGTGAACAATATACCTGCCCAGGTATGCCTTTTTTTCCTCTGGACTGCCACATAGTGGAGGTGTGCACCTGATTATGGGGTGTTAAGACTGGGATGGCATAGAACTCGATTGACCCGAGTTCGAGCCGGAACTGTTCGAGTTCGAACGGACCCGGCTCTCGACTACTCGGGACGCGGACTGTCGATATCCCGGACTTCCGATGATTGATGAATGTTCGAACGTTCGAACGTTCGAATCCAGCGCAGTATAAAGTACAGTGGTATTTAGGCGGAACATCGAATCTCCACCCCGCGAGTAGTCTCCATTACCAAGCTCAACGCGAGCTCGAATCTGCAAGTAACATGTCCAGGTTACCCAAACGTTCGAAGCGAAAGCTCGAAGTAGCGCGCGTGAGAGTGTAAATCGATTTTACGAAAGTCCTAGATATTGGAACATGCTCACCAGACCATTCCCAGGTCCCACAGCCTTACTTAAGTTCCATTAAATTTCTAGTTGTATTTGACTCGACTCGAAACTATTTGCCTAACCATGAGACTTTAATGGGTCAGTTTTCGAACTTCGAACTTACATAGTTCGAAAGTTGAAAACGGACGAAACTTTCAATAGTTTGGTTCGACCATCTCTAGTTAAGACATGTGGTTGTTCAATGCCTATCCAGGTCCCATACAGATCAGTCTGGGGGTTGCTGTAGCTTGCTCGGCGTGCCATGTTGGGTTGTTGGGGGTCCCCCTTTTGGACCCTCTCTTTTTTAGTTCTTAGCACCACATCTGCATCGGCTTGTAAGAATCAATTTGTGGCTTGGTAATAAATTCCCATTATATTACACCTGTTGGCCTAACTGAATGTAGGAGGTGTTCAGCACAACTGCAGTTTATGGTTTTAGTGCCCTGTGGACAGCGAGGTTAGGGCTAGGGCACACTAGCGCGTTTTTCGCGCGTTTGCGCCCGCGATTTTCGCTAAACTGCGAAATCGGAACGCGAAAAAGTTCCCACAATTTTCGATGGCATGCAATTGCCCGTCCCGGGTCGAGATTTGTAATGCTTGCATTCACCACTTTCGGTGCTTTAACGCATGCGTTTCCCATAACGCAAAAGGGCAAAAAACGCATTGCCGCAAAAACGCGAAAACGCGAAGCGCACAAGAATCGCAGCACACCGATTGGCGGTGCGTTAGCGATCACGATTTGGTGCGCGATTCCTTGCGTGCAGTGTGGCTCACCCTTAGGCAGCAGAACTTCTAATTGTGAAAAGAGACATCAGGACGAACAGCTAGCTAACGTAATCCACTCCCCCGTTACTATTATTCATGTCATGCACCTTAGGCTATGTGCTTCTATCAATACAAAAGGGCCAGTGATGGTCCTAGCTCCACCCATTATGCAAAAAGCAGTAGTGATGTCATTATGTCCTAACTGTTACTAGGGTCTTAATTAAAAAAAAAGGTTATAACCATTTGGCAGACAGTGGCAGAGTGGTCAGGGATTTGCCTGCGCAGAGCAGAATCAATTGAAATCATTGAGTTTTGTTCCTTCCTGTCCTCCCTGTGTGCTGGGTTTTTACTCCAGGCGCACGGGTTTCCAAATTGCACCTTCCGTGGTTTGCAAATTTTTGTCATTTTGAGTTTAAAATCTGCAGCCCAGACAAAAGAAAATCAGTCTGTACAGTTTATATTTTTTTGTCTTTGAGGTACTTGTACAGGAAAACCCATCTTAAAGTCACTCCAACCTTTCTTTATTTATTATTAGTAGTTAAACGTAGGAGCCACACTGTAAATGCAGGCTTTGTATAGTTGCAGTTTATACTAGGATTGACCTCTCTGTCTGAGGCCAGGCTTGTCGCACACAAGGCATATTTGGTCCAGCACCATTCAGCAATTACTCTGCTGGTGTTTTCCAAGAACAATCCCCCCAATACGTGGACCATTTGAGAGGGGGGAGGAGGAATTCAGGATCACTGGGTGGTCACCTGCCTATTCACTGGAACCACAGATCAGTTCTATATTAAATAGTGATCACTAGAGATTGCATACAACTCCAACTGGATCCTGAGCTTGTCCTGAACTTTAATAGTTTTATTAGTCTATTTAAAACTTCCCAAACAGGAACATTAGTGGTTTTCCAAACTTTTTCGAGATATAGAAAATTCGATTAATTATACTATTCTCACGATACCTAGATTACTTCGCACTTGAGGATGCGCGGTTCTGCGATAAAAATGTAGTCATTCGCTAACCACTGATTCGGCCCGAACCACTCGAAATTGTGTCTTCAGCGATTAACCGCAACCAAATGTAGTCTTCAGGCGGATACCACCAATGGTAGCTTTCGAGCGATAACCCACCAAATGTGTCTTCGGCGATAACCGCAAATGAGTATCGGGTAAACCAAAGTAGTCTTCAGCGAGAACCGAAAATAACTCGCTACGCAAATGGTAGTCTCGGCACGCATGTCCAGCGATAACGCCAAATGTAGTGCTTCAGCGATAAACCGCCACAAAATGTAGTCTTCGGGATAAACCGCCAAATGTAGTTTCAGCGATAACCGCCCAAATGTAGCTTGCGCGATACCGCAAATGTAGTTCGTTCGGCGATTACCCTCGAAGCATAGCGTTTCAACGCAACCCCGAATCTAGTGTTTCAGCGAAACCAGAATTCGGCCACATAACACTGAGAATGTATCATTTGAGTAAACCCTTAAATTTGTCGCCAATTTGAATGTAGCGTTACTTTCGGCGATTAAACTTGAATGTAGCATTGGTAAACTTGAATTGTAGTGTTTCGGTAACCCTCGAATACGGGCCATAACCCTGGATAGTAGCAAAAACTCAATGTGGAACACCGACAATGGTTCCCAGACCATGAGGAAGGAAAGTTAGTGTTTTTAAACAAGTTTTGGTGTATGGACGTGTTCCCCAGACCATTTCCCACAGACATTTACAGTAAGTTACCAATTGCTAATTTAAACAGTATTTAATTAGAACTTTTTGAACTATTTGACTCCCATTGACTTTAATGGTTGGGTTTCGAACTATTGATCATTTACTGACGTTCTATAGATATAGATAATACGTATTTCGAAAATTTTCGAAAATTACGAGGGCTACTCGTATTTCGAAAATACGGGAAATCTCGTCATTGCGAGGATATGTTTTCATTTTAATGGGTCCGCTCGCAGATTTTCGAAATTTTCCAGAAGATTAGGGATCCTCGAGGCGGACCGGATTTTGCGAAGTTCGGACATCTCTATAGGTGAGTTTGAATTAAAGTGTGATAGCCTCTCTCAGCTCTCACAATGGATTCCTTCGTTAGGTAGTCGTGGCAATGCGAAATGTTTTCTAGGAATGTTTCTAGATCAGAGCGATTTTTAGGCATAAGCACCTAGGCAAAGAGCTAGGGTGCCATGTCAAACCAGGAGCCCAGGTTCTCCTTGTCATCTTTTATTTGCTGGTGTAGAACTGTTCTCCTTGTTCTGCTGCCTGTAATTTGGAAACAAGTGCAAATAAACTGAAGGTAAAGGAAGGTAGAGGAGGATGAGCTCAGCTAAAAGGACTGCGGAGAGCAGTTCTAAAATGGCAGGTAAAAGCTGCTGCAGGACTAGAGATGTCCGAGCTTCGCAAAATCGGGTACGCTCGTGGTCCACGAATTTTCAGAAAAATTAGAAATTAGAGAAAATCTCGTGAGGGACCCATTAAAAACCCATTAAAATGAAAAAATCCTAAATTACGAGGATTCTCGAAACATGGATCTTCGAAAATACGTAGTTTCATGCATTTTGAAAAATACGAGAAATCCTCGTAATTTCGAAAAATTCCAAAAACGCGGTCAGAAAAAGTTCCTAAGGCGGAAAATCCGCGATATCGATGTTCGCGAACGAGTGATGGTAAATCCGCCGCGGATCGGGTTCGGATCCGCGAAACTGGGCATCACTACTGCAGACTTTTTAACAGTGGCATCGGTGACTAGCAGCCATGAGATCTCTATCCCTGGCCTTTTCTCCTCTCCCAACTCTCCAATTAGAACTTAGGTAGGTGAGAGTAAACAATTCAATGGAGGAGACGGAAAGCAGGTACATTACATGTGTAATGCTGGTCATACGTGATCGTGTCAATGCGATGGTAACATACTGTGTATGTGTCAATTGCTGGTACAACGTGTATCGTGTCAATGTGGTACATACGTGTATCGTGTCAATGCTGGTACATTACTGTGTATCGTACATGCTGGTACATACTGTGTATCGTGTCAATGCTGGTACATACTGGTATCGTGTCAATGGGACTATGGTATCATGTCAATGCTCAGGTACATATGATCATGTAATGCTGGTATACTGTAATGTGTCAATGCTGGTACATTACGTATACGTGTTGTCAATGCTGGTACATACTGTATATCGTGTCAACTGAGTTTAGGTATCATGTCTGTGTATCATGTCAATGCTGGCGTACATACTGTGTACGTGTCAATGCCGGGTAACATACTGTGTATCGTGTCAATGCTGGTACATACTGTATATCGTGTCAATGCAGGTGCATACTGGTATATCGTGTCAATGCTGGACATACTGTATATGTGTCAATGTGTGGTTACATACTGTGTATCGTGGTCAATGCTGGTAAATACTGTGTTATGTTGTCAATGCAGGTACATACTGTATATCGTGTCAATGCTGGTTACATACTGTAATATCGTGTCAATGCTGGTACATACTGTGTGATCGTGTCAATGCTGGTACATACTGTGTATCGTTGTCAAATGCTGGTACATACTGATATCGTGTCAATGCGGTAATTACTGTATATCGTGTCCATGCTGGTACATACTGTGTATCCGTCGTCAATGCTCGGTAACTACTGTATATCGTGTCAATGCTGGTACATACTGTATATTGTGTCAATGCAGTACATATGTATTGATGGGTAAATGATTTATGGTACTACTGTTATCGTGTCAATGCTGGTACATACTGTGTTCGTGTCAATGTGTACAGGTGTGTATGACCTACGTGTATCATGTCAATGTTGGGACATACTGTATATCGTTGTCATGCTGGTAATACTGTATATGTATTGTCGATGCTGGTACATACTGTATATCATGTCGATGCTGGTACATACTTGTATATGTGTCAATGCGGGGGTACATACTGGTATATCGTGTCGATGTGGGACATACTGGATATACGTGTCGATGCTGGGTGTGGAACATACTGCATATCATGTCAAGCAAGGTACATACTGTATATCGTGCCAATGCCGGTACATACTGTATATTGTGTCAATGCAGGGACTACTGTGTATGTGTCAATGCAGGTACATACTGTGTATCCTGTGAATGTGGTACATACTGTGTTATTGTGTGAATGCTGGTACATACTGTGTATCGTGTCAATGCTGGCAGCTGAAAGGGTTAAAGGTAATACTGTGGCTTTACATGAAGGGTTTAATGGTAATACTGTGCTGGAACTGAAGGGGTTAATGGTAATAACTCTGTGGCACTGAAGGGTAATGGCATACTCTGTGGCATGAAGGGTTCAGGTAATACTCTGCTGGCACGAAGGGTTAATGGTAATACTCTGCTGGCACTGAAGGGTTAATGGAATACGTCTGGAGGGATAGGCCACACTACTGCACTTTTAAGAGCAATGGGATGCAATCTAATCATGCTAGGGCACCAAGATGGCTAGAAACGGCCCCGTTCTAGATGGTGAAGGGGTTAAAGAGCTCAGTGAGCTATGTTAAGTTATAATTGATCTCCAATTGAAGACCAGTTCTTATAAAGTTGTGCAGGTCGGCCTGAATGCCTTTATTTCCTCTGGAACTGCACATATGTGGAGTTGTTGCACCTGATTATGGGGTTGTTAGACTAGGGATGGCATAGACACGAACTTGAACCCGAGTTCGAGCCGAACTGTTCGAGTTCGAACGGACCCGGACTTCTCGAACTATCGGACGCGGACTTCGATATTTCCCGGACTTCCGATGATTTACGAATGTTCGAACGTTCGAACGTTCGAATCCGCGAGTAAAATGTACATTGGGATTTAGGCCGACATCGAATCTGCGAGTAAAGTCTCCATTACAGCCTATACGCGAGCATCGAATCTGCAAGTAAAATGTCCATGTTACCTCAAACGTTCGAACGCGAAAGCTCGAAAGTAGCGCGCGTGGAGAGTAAAATCGATTTTACGAAAGTCCTAGATATTGGAACATGCTCACCAGACCATTTCCCAGGTCCCACAGCATTTACATTAAGTTACCATTAATATTTAGTGTATTGACTCGAACTTTCAAACTATTTGCCTCCCATAGACTTTAATGGGTCCGTTTTCGAACTTTCGAACTTTTACAATAGTTCGAAAGTCGAAAACGGACCGAACTTTCAATAGTTCGACCATCTCTAGTTAAGACCTGTGGTTGTTCTGCCTATCCAGGTTCCCATAACAGATTCAGTCTGGGGGTTTGCTGTAGCTTGCTCGGCTGTGCCATGTTGGGTTGTTGGGGGGTCCCCTTTTGGACCCCTCTTTTTTTTAGTTAGAACAATCTGCATCGGCTTGAAAGAATCAATTTGTGGCTTGGTAATAAATTCCCCATTAATACACCTGTTGGCCTAACTGAAGGTAGGAGTGTTCAGCACACTGCACGTTTATGGTTTTTAGTGTCCCTGTGACAGCGAGTTAGGGCTAGGGCACACTAGCGCGTTTTTCGCGCGTTTGCGCCCGCGATTTTCGTCTAAACTGGAAATCGTGGGAACGCGAAAATTCCCACAATTTTCGATGCGCATGCAATTGCTCGTCGTCGGTCGCATTTTGGTAATGCTTGCATTCACCACTTTCGGTTGCGTTAACGCATGCGTTTCCATAACGCAAAAAGGCAAAAAAACGCATGCGCAAAACGCGAATGCGAAGCGCACAAGAATCGCGCACACGATCGCGTGCGATAGCGATCACATTTGGTGCGCGATTCCTGTGCGTTGCAGGTGGCCTCACCTAGGCAGCATAACTTCTAATGTTGAAAAGCAGACATCGGAGACAGCTAGCTTAACTTTAATCCACTCCCCCTACTATATTATTCATGTCATTGCACTTAGGCTATGTGCTTACTATCAATACAAAAACTGTGCAGTGAGGATCATAGCTCCACCCTTATGCAAAAAGCCAGTAGTGAGTCATTACTGTCCTAACTGTTACTAGGTCATTAAAAAAAAAAAGGTTAAACATTGGGCAGCACAGTGGCAGAGTGGTAGGGATTCTGCCTGCGCAGAGCAGAATCATGAAATCATGAGTTGATTCCACTCCTGTCCTCCCTGTGCTGCACTGGGTTTACTCCGGCGCACGGTTTCCCAAATTGCAACCTTCGGTGGTGCAATTTTGTCATTATTGATTTTAAAATCTGCAGCCAGACAAAAAAGCAAATCAGTCTTACAAGTTTATATTTTTTGTCTTTTGAGATACTTGTACAGGAAAACCCATCTTAAAGTCACTCAACCTTTCTTTATTTTATTTAGTATTTAACGTAGGAGGCCAGCTGTAATAGGTTTGTATTGTGCAGTTTATATAGGATTGTGACCTCATGTCTGAAGGCCAGGCTTGTCGCACACAGGGCGATATTGGTGGTCCAGCCACCATTCAGCATTACTCTGCTGGTGTTTTCCAATTAACAATCCCCCCATATACGTGACCATTTTGAGAGGGAGGTGGGGAATCAGGATCACTGTCCCTGCCTATTCACTGGAACACAGATCATTCTATTAAATAGTGATTCACTAGAGATGGCTACAACTCCAACTGGATCCTCAGTTTGTCCTGAACTTTTAATAGTTTTATTTAGTCTATTTAAAACTTCCCAAACTAGGAACATTAGTGTTTCCAAACTTTTCGAGAATTATAGAAATTCGATAATTATCCTATTCTCAAACCGATAAGCCTCGAATGTACCATTCGCAACCCTTGATTTCGGCCATGGCCCTCGATTGTAGCATTTCAGCGATTAACCGCCAAATGTAGTCTTTCAGCGATAACCACCAATGTAGTCTTTCGGGAACGCAATGTGTATTCGCGATAACGCATGAGGTTGCGATAACCGCCAAATGTAGTTTCAGCGATAACCGCCAAATGTAGTCTTTCAGCGATAACCGCCAAATGTAGTCTTTCAAGCGATAACCGCCAAATGTAGTCTTCAGCGTGATAACGCCAAATGTATAGTCTTTCAGCGATAACCGCCAAATGTAGTCTTTCATCGATAAACGCCAAATGTAGTCTTCAGCGATAACCGCCAAATGTAGTCTTTGGCGATAACCCTCGAACATAGCGTTTCAACAGCAACCCTCGAATCTAGTGTTCAGCGATAACATTGAATTCGGCCATAACCTAGAATGTATCATTTGGTAACCCTTAAATTGTCGCCAATTTTGAATGTAGCGGTTACTTCGGCGATAACCTTGAATGTAGCATTTGGTAAACTTGCATGTAGTGTTCGGTAAACCCTCGAATATCGGCCATAACCCTGGAATGTAGCAAAAAAATCAAAGTGGTAACCCGGACAATTCGACGACCATGAGGAAGTTAGTGTTTAAACAAGTTTTGGTGATATGGACGTGTTCCCCAGACCATTCCACAGACATTTACAGTAAGTTACCATTGCTAATTTAACAGTATTTTATTGAACTTTTTGAACTATTTGACTCCCATTGACTTTAATGGGTTGGGTTTCGAACTATGATCATTACTGAAGTTCTATAGATATAGATTAAGACTATTTCGAAAATTTTCGAAATTACGAGGGATACCGTATTTCGAAAAAAGGGAAATCTCGTCATTCGAGGATATTGTTTTATTTTAATGGGTCGCTCGCAGATTTTCGAATTTTTCCGAAGATTCGCGGATCCTCGAGCGGACCGGATTTTGCGAAGTTCGGACATCTTGTAGGTGAGTTCTTGAATTATAGTTGTGATAGCCTCTTCAGCTCTCACAATGGATTCCTTCGTTAGGTAGTTAGTGGCAATGCGAAATGATGTTCTAGGAATGTTTCTAGATCAGAGCGATTTTTAGGCATAAGCCACCTAGGCAAGAGCTAGGGGTGCCTATGTCAAACCAGGGAGCCCAGTGTTCTCCTTGTCATCTTTTATTTGCTGGGGTTAGAACTTGTTCTCTTGTTCTGCGGTAATTTGGAAACAAGTTGCAAATAATCTGAAGGTGAAGGAAAGGATAGGGGAGGATGAGCTCAGCTAAAAGGACTGCGGAGAGCAGTTCTAAAATGGCAGGTAAAAGCTGCTGCAGACTAGAGATGTCCGAGCTTCGCAAAATCCGGTCCGCTCGAGGTTTCCACGAATTTTCAGAAAAATTAGAAAATTCGAAAATCGTGCGCGGGACCCATTAAAACCCATTAAAATGAAAAAAATCCTCAAATACGAGGATTCTTCGAAAACAGGGGACTTCTTCGAAAAAGTATTTTCATGCATTTTTGAAAATACGAGAAATCCTCGTAATTTCGAAAAATTCCAAAAACGCGGTTCAGAAAAGTTCCTAGAGACGGAAAAACCGGAAAATCCGCGATATCCGACGTTCGCGAACGAGGGTATATCCGCCGCGGATCTCGGATTCGGATGCGCGAACTGGGCCATCACTACTGCAGACTTTTTAACAGTGGCCTCGGGTGACTAGCAGCCATGAGATCTCTATCCCTGCTCTTTCTTCCTTTCTCCCAACTCTCCAATTAGAACTTAGGGTAGGTGAGGAGAGTAAACAATTCAATGGAGGAGACATGGAAAGACAGGTACATACTGTGTATCGTGTCAAGCTGTGGTAAAGACTGTATCGTGTCAATGCTGGTACATATGTTCAGTGTCCATGCTGGTACTACGGTATCGTGTCAAGGACAACTGATCGGTCATGTGGTAATACTGGATGTGTCAATGCTGGTACATACTGTATATCGTGTCAATGCAGGTACAATGTATGTTGTCAGCAGGTACATACTGATATCGTGTCAATGCTGGTACATATGTTATATCGTGTCAATGCTGGTACATACTGTGTTATCGTGTCAATGATGGTACATACTGTGTTGTATTGTGTCAATGCTGGTACATACTGTATATCATGTCAATGCTGGTACATACGTGAATCGTGTCAATGTGACATACTGTATATCGTGTGGTTCGATCGATGTACATAATGTATATCATGTCGATGCTGGTACATACTGTATATCGTGGTAGATTGCTGGGGTACATACTGTATATCGGGTCGATGCTGGTACATACTGCATATCGTGCCGATGCTGGTACATACTGCATATCATGTCAATGACATTGGGATACATACTGATATGATCGGTCAATGCCGGTACATACTGTTATCGGTCAATGCAGTACATACTGTATCGTGTCAATGCAGGTACATACTGTGGATCTGTGAATGCTGGGGTACATACTGTGTATGTTGTGATGCTGTACTACTGTGTATCGTGTATGCTGGCAGCTTGAAAGGGTTAAAGGTAATACTGTGCTGCACTGAAGGGTTAATGGTAAATACTGTGCTGGCACTGAAGGGTAATGGTAATACTCGCTGGCACTGAAGGGTTAATGGCAATACTCTGTGGGCACTGAAGGGTTAATGGTATACTCTGCTGGCACTGAAGGGTTAATGGTAATACTGCTGGCACGAAGGGATGGGAATACTCTGGAGGGATAGGCCCACACTACTGCACTTTTAAGAGCAATGGGATTGCAATCTAATCATGCTAGGGCACCAAGATGGCTAGAAAACGGCCCGTTCTAGATGGTGAAGGGGTTTTTAAAGAGCTCAGTGAGCTATGTTAAGTTATTATGATCCCAATGACGACAAGTTCTTATAAAGTCTGTGCAGGTCGGCCTTGAATGCTTTTATTTCCTTGGAACTGCACATATGTGGAGGTTTGTTGCACTGATTATGGGGGTGTTAAGACTAGGGATGGCATAGAACTCGAATTGAACCCGAGTTCGAGCCGAACTGTTCGAGTTCGAACGGACCGGACTTCTCGAACTATCTCGGACGCGGACTTTCGATATTCCCGGACTTCCGATGATTTACTGAAAGTTCGAACGTTCGAACGTTCGAATCCGCGAGTAAAATGTACATGGTATTTAGGCGGCGAACATCGAATCATGCGAGTAGTAAAGTCTCCATTACAGCCTATATGCGAGCACGAATCTGCAAGTAAAATGTCCATGTTACCTCAAACGTTCGAACGCGAAAGCTCGAAAGTAGCGCGCGTGAGAGTAAAATCGATTTTACGAAAGTCCTGGATATTGGAACATGCTCACCAGACCATTTCCCAGGTCCCACAGCCATTTACATTAAGTTACCATTAATATTTAGTTGTATTGACTCGAACTTTTCAAACTATTTGCCTCCCATGACTTTAAGGGGTCCGTTTTCGAAACTTTCGAACTTTACAATAGTTCGAAAGTTCGAAAAACGGACCGAACTTTCAATAGTTCGACCATCTTAGTTAAGACCTGTGGTTGTTCTGCCTATCCAGGTTCCATAAACAGATTCAGTTGGGGGTTTGCTGTAGCTGCTCGGCGTGCCATGTTGGGTTGTGTGGGGGGTCCCCTTTTGGACCTCTCTTTTTTAGTTAGTGAACAATCTGCATCGGCTTGAAAGAATCAATTTGTGGCTGGAATAAATTCCCCATTAATACACCTGGTGGCCTAACTGAATGTAGGAGTGTTCAGCACACTGCACGTTTATGGTTTTCTAGTGTCCCTGTGACAGCGAGTTAGGGCTAGGCACACTAGCGCGTTTTTCGCGCGTTGCGCCCGCGATTTTCGCAAACTGGAATCGTGGGAACGCGAAAATTCCCACAATTTCGATGCGCATGCAATGTGCTCGTCCGGTCGCATTTTGGGTTAATGCTTGCATTCACCACTTTGGTGCGTTAACGCATGCGGTTTCCAAAACGCAAAAAGGCAAAAACGCATGCGCAAAACGCGAACGCGAAGGCACAAGAATCGCGCACAGATCGCGTGCGATAGCGATCACGATTTGGTGCGCGATTCCGTGCGTTGCAGTGTGGCCTCACCCTAGGCAGCATAACTTCTAATTGTGAAAAGCAGACATCGGAGACAGCTAGCTTTAACTTTAATCCACTCCCCTTACTAATTATTCATGTCATTGCACCTTAGGCTATGTGCTTCTATCAATACAAACTGTGCAGTGATGGATCATAGCTCCACCCCTTTATGCAAAAAGCCAGTAGTGATGTACATACGTCCTAACTGTTACTAGGTCTTAATAAAAAAAAAGGTTTAATAACATTTGGGCAGCACAGTGGCAGAGTGGTAGGGATTCTGCCTGCGCAGAGCAGAACTCATGAAATCATGAGTTTGATTCCACTCTGTCCTCCCTGTGCTGCCTGGGTTTACTCCGGCGCAACGGTTTCCCCAAATTGCACCTTCCGGTGGTGCAATTTTGTCATTATTGAGTTTTAAAATATGCAGCCCAGACAAAAAGCAAATCAGTCTTACAGTTTATATTTTTTTGTCTGTTGAGAACGTACAGGAAAAACCCATCTTAAGTCACTCCAACCTTTCTTTATTTTTATTATAGTATTTAACGTAGGGAGCCAGCTGAAATAGGCTTTTGTATAGTGCAGTTTATATATAGGATGTGAATCATGTCTGAAGGCCAGCTTGTCGCACACAGGGCGATATGGTGTCCAGCACCATCAGCATTACTTCTGGGTTTTCCAATAACAATCCCCCCATATACGTGACATTTGAGAGGGAGTGGGAATCAGGATCACTGTCCCTGCCTATTCACTGGAACACAGATCATTTCTATTAAATAGTTATCACTAGAGATGGCTACAACTCCAACTGGATCCTGGTTTGTCCGAACTTTTAATAGTTTTATTTAGTCTATTTAAAACTTCCCAAACTAGGAACAATAGTGTTTTCCAAACTTTTTCGAGAATTATAGAAAATTCGATAATTAATCCTATTTCAAACCGATAAGCCTCGAATGTACATTCGCTAACCCTTGATTTCGGCCATGGCCCTCGATGTAGCATTTCAGCGAAACCGCCAAATGTAGTCTTTCAGCGATAACCACCAAATGTAGTCTTCGGCGATAACGCCAAATGTAGTATTTCGCCGATAACCGCCAAATGTAGTCTTCAGCGATAACGCCAAATGTAGTCTTTCAGCGATAAACCGCACCAAATGTAGTCTTTCAGCGGATAACCCCCAAATGTAGTCTTTCAGCGATAACCGCCAAATGTAGTCTTTTGCGATAACCCTCGAAATAGCGTTTCAAACAGCAACCCGTCGAATCTAGTGTTTCAGCGATAAACCATTGAATTCGGCCATAACCCTAGAATGTATCATTGGTAACCCTAAATTGTCGCCAATTTTGAATGTAGCGTTACTTTTCGGCGATAACCCTTGAATGTAGCATTGGTAAACCTTGAATGTAGTGTTCGGTAACCTCGAATATCGGCCATAACCCGGAAGTGTAGCAAAAACTCAAGTGTGGGAACCCGACAATTGGCGACGACTGAGAAAGTTAGTGTTAAAACAAGTTTTGGGTTATAGGACGTGTTCCCAGACCATGTTCCCACAGACATTTACAGTAAGTTACCATGCTAATTTAACAGTATTTTATTAGAATTTTGAACTATTTGACTCCCATTGACTTTAATGGTGTGGGTTTCGAAACTATTGATCATTTACGAAGTTTATAGATATAGATAATACGTATTTTCGAAAATTTCGAAATACGAGGGCTACTGATTTGAAAATACGGGAAATCTCGTCATTTCGAGGATATTGTTTTTATTTAATGGTCCGCTCGCAGATTTTCGAATTTTTCGAAGATTCGCGGATCTGAGAGGGACCGGATTTTGCGAAGTTCGGACATCCTATAGGTGAGTTCTTGAATTAAAGTTGTGATAGCTCTACTCAGCTCTCCAATGGATTCCTCTGTTAGGTAGTAGTGGCAATGCGAAATGATGTTTCTAGGAATGTTTCTAGATCAGAGCGATTTTTAGGCATAGCCACCTAGGCAAAGAGCTGGGTGCCTATGTCAAACCAGGGAGCCCAGTGTTCTCCTTGTCATCTTTAATTTGGCTGGTAGAGAAATGTTCTCCTGTTCTGCTGCTGTAATTTAAGAAAACCAAGTTGCAAATAAACTGAAGGTGAAGGAAGGATAGGGGGAGAGGCTCAGCTAAAAGGACTGCGGAGAGCAGTTCTAAAAATGCAGGTAAAAGCTGCTGCAGACTAGAGATGTCCGAGCTTCGCAAAAATCCGTCCGCTCGAGGTTCCACGAATTTTCAGAAAAAATTAGGAAATGCGAAAATCCGTGAGCGGACCATTTAAAACCCATTTAAAATGAAAAATCCTCAAATACGAGGATTCTTCAAAAACATGGGATTCTGCGAAAATAGTATTTTCATGCATTTTTGAAAATACGAGAAATCCTCGTAATTTCGAAAAATTCCAAAAAGCGGTTCAGAAAAGTTCCTAAGGCGGAAAAACCAGAAAATCGCGATATCCGACGTTCGCGAACGAGGGTAAATCCGCGCGGGATCCGGATTCGGATGCGCGAACTGGGCCATCACTACTGCAGACTTTTAACAGTGGCCTCGGTGACTAGCAGCCATGAGATCTCTATCCCTGCCTTTCTTCCTTCTTCCCAACTCTCCAATTAGAACTTAGGGTAGGTGAGGAGTAAACAATTAAGGAGAGACATGGAAAGCAGGTACATACTGTGTATCGGTGTAATGCTGGATAATGCATGGTACTTGTGTATCTGTGTGGACATTACTGTGTATTGTCAATGCTGTACTGGTATCTGTGTGTCAATGTGGTAATACTGTGTATCTGTCAATGTGGACATACTTGTATGTGTCAGCTGGTACATAGTGTATAGTGTCAATGCTGGTACATATGTGTATCGTGTCAATGCTGGTACAAGGTATCGTGTCATGAGGTACATCGTGTATGTGTCAATGCTGTACATACTGTTATGTGTCAATGCTGGTACATACTGTAGATCGTGTCAATGCTGGTACATACTGTATATCAGTCAATTGTGTACATACTGTATATCGTGTCAATGCTGGTACATAGTGTATCGTGTCAATGCTGGTACATACTGTATATCGTGTCAATGCTGGTACATACTGTTGTATCGGCAATGCATGTGCATGGGACAATGTGTATCGTGTCAATGCTGGTACATACTGTATATCGTGTCAATGCTGGTACATACTGTATATCGGTCAATGCAGGTACATACTGTATATCGTGTCAATGCTGGTACATACTGTATACGTGTTAATGCTGGTACATACTGTGTCATCGTGTCATAGGTGGTAAATACTGTGTATGTGTCAATGCGGTACATACTGTATATCGTGTCAATGCTGGTACATACTGTATACGTGTCATGCTGGTACATACTGGTATGTGTCAATGCTGGTACATACTGTGTATAGTGTCAATGCTGGTACATACGATATCGTGTCATGCTGGTACATACGTATATCGTTGCCATGCTGGTACAACTGTGATCGTGTCAATGCTGGTACATACATGATCGTTTGTCAATGCTGGTACATACTGTATATCGTGTCAATGCAGGTACATACTGTATATCGTGTCAATGCTGGTACATACTGTATATCATGTCAATGCTGGTACATACTGTATATCGTGTCAATGCTGGTACATACTGTGTGTATCGTGTCAATGCTTGGGTACATTACTTGTGTATGAGTTCAATGCTGGGTACCTACTTATGTTTGGTAATACGGTCAATGCTAGGGTACATACTGTATATCGTGTTGCAATGCTCGGTAATGACTGTCTATCGGTCGATGCTGGTACATACTGTATATCATGTCGATGCTGGTACATACTGTATATCGTGTCAATGAGGGTACATACTGTATATCGTGTCGATGCTGGTACATACTGCATATCGTGCCGATGCTGGTACATACTGCATATCATGTCAATGCAGGTACATACTTGTATATAGTGTCAATGCCGGTACATACTGTATATCGTGTCAATGCAGGTACATAGTGTATCGTGTCAATGCAGGTACATACTGGGTATCGTGTCAATGCTGGTACATACGTATACGTGTCAATGCATGGTACATACTGTATATCGTGTCAATGCAGGTACATACTGTATATCATGTCAATGCTGGTACAACTGTATACGTGTCAATGCTGGTACATACTGTGTATCGTGTCAATGCTGGTACATACTGTTTCGGTCATGCGGTACCTGTATATCGTGTGTCAATGCTGGTACATACTGTATATCGGTCAATGCTGGGACATATGTATTATGTGTCATGCTGGTACATACTGTATATCGTGTCAATGCTGGTACATACTTATATCGTGTCGATGCTGGTACATACTGTATATCATGTCGATGCTGGTAATATATCAGTCAATTGGGGAATAGTATATCGTGTCGATGCTGGACATACTGTATATCGTGCCGATGCTGGTACATACTGATATCATGTCAATGCAGGTACAATACTGTATATCGTGTCAATGCCGGTACATACTGTATATCGTGTCAATGCAGGTACATACTGTGTATCGTGTCAATGCAGGTACATACTGTGTATCCTGTGAATGCTGGTACATACTGTGTATTGTGTGAATGCTGGTACATACTGTGTATCGTGTCAATGCTGGCAGCTGAAAGGGTTTAAAGGTAATACTGTGCTGGCACTGAAGGGTTTAATGGTTAATACTGGTGCTGGCACTGAAGGGTTAATGGAATACTCTGCTGGCACTGAAGGGTTAATGGCAATACTCGCTGGCACTGAAGGGTTAATGGTACTACCTGCTGGCACTGAAGGTTAATGGTAATACTGGCATAAGTAAGGTAATTACTTGGAGGGATAGGCCACACTACTGCACTTTTAAGAGCAATGGGATTGCAATCTAATCATGCTAGGGCACCAGATGGCTAGAAACGGCCCCGTTCTAGATGGTGAAGGGGTTTTTAAAGAGCTCAGTGAGCTATGTTAAGTTATAATTGATCTCCAATTGACGACCAGTTCATTATAAAGTCTGTGCAGGTCGGCCTGAATGCCTTTTATTCCTCTGGAACTGACACATATGTGGAGGTTGTTGCACCTGATTATGGGTGTGTAAGACTAGGGATGGCATAGAACTCGAACTTGAACCCGAGTTCGAGCCAACTGTTCGAGTTCGAACGGACCCGGACTTCTCGAAACTATCTCGGACGCGGACTTTCGATATTTCCCGGACTTCCGATGATTTACTGAATGTTCGAACGTTCGAACGTTCGAATCGCGAGTAAAATGTACATGGTATTAGGCGCGAACATCGATCTGCGAGTAAAGTCTCCATTACAGCTATACGCGAGCATCGAATCTGCAAGTAAAATGTCCATGTTACCTCAAACGTTCGAACGCGAAAGCTCGAAAGTAGCGCGCGCGTGAGAGTAAAATCGATTTTACGAAAGTCCTGGATATTGGAACATGCTCACCAGACCATTTCCAGGTCCCACAGCCATTTACATTAAGTTACCATTAATATTTTAGTTGTATTTGACTCGAACTTTTCAAAACTATTGCCTCCCATAGACTTAATGGGTCCGTTTTCGAACTTCGAACTTTTACAATAGTTCGAAAGTTCGAAAACGGACCGAACTTTCAATAGTTCGACCATCTCTAGTTAAGACCTGTGGTTGTTCTGCCTATCCAGGTTCCCATAACAGATTCAGTCTGGGGGTTTGCTGTAGCTTGCTCGGCTGTGCCATGTTGGGTTGTTGGGGGGGCCCCCTTTTGGACCCCTCTTTTTTTAGTTAGAACAATCTGCATCGGCTTGAAAGAATCAATTGTGGCTTGGTAATAAATTCCCATTATATACACCTGTTGGCCTAACTGAATGTAGGAGTGTTCAGCACACTGAACGTTTATGGTTTTCTAGTGTCCGTGACAGCGAGTTAGGGCTAGGGACACTAGCGCGTTTTCGCGCGTTTGCGCCCGCGATTTTCGCTAAACTGGAAATCGTGGGAACGCGAAAATTCCCACAATTTTCGATGCGCATGCAATTGCTCGTCCGGTCGCATTTTGGTAATGCTGCATTCAACACTTTCGGTGCGTTAACTCATGCGTTTCCATAACGCAAAAAGGCAAAAAAAACGCTGCGCAAAACGCGAACGCGAAGCGCACAAGAATCGCGCACACGATCGCATGCGATAGCGATCACGATTTGGTGCGCGATTCCTGTGCCTTGCAATGTGGCCTCACCCTTAGGCAGCATAACTTCTAATTGTGAAAAGCAGGACATCGGAGACAGCTAGCTTAACTTTAATCCACTCCCCCTACTATATTATTCATGTCATTGCACCTTAGGCTATGTGCTTCTATCAATACAAACTGTGCAGTGATGGATCATAGCTCCACCCCTTTATGCAAAAAGCCAGTAGTGATGTCATTACTGTCCTAACTGTTACTAGGTCTTAATTAAAAAAAAAGGTTATAACATTTGGGCAGCACAGTGGCAGAGTGGTAGGATTCTGCTGCGCAGAGCAGAATCATGAAATCATGAGTTTGATTCCACTCCTGTCCTCCTGTGCTGCCGGGTTTACTCCGGCGCAACGGTTTCCCCAAATTGCACCTTCCGTGGTGCAATTTTGTCATTATTGAGTTTTAAAATCTGCAGCCCAGACAAAAAGCAAATCAGTCTTACAAGTTTATATTTTTTGCTTTTGAGATACTTGTACAGGAAAACCCATTTAAAGTCACTCCAACTTTCTTTATTTTTATTATAGTATTTAACGTAGGAGCCAGCTGTAAATAGGCTTTTGTATAGTGCAGTTATATAGGATTGTGACCTCCTGTCTGAAGGCCAGGCTTGTCGCACACAGGGCGATATGGGGTCCAGCACCATTCAGCATACTCTGCTGGTGTTTTCCAATAAAAATCCCCCCATATACGTGACCATTTTGAGAGGGAGTGGGAATCAGGATCACTGTCCCTGCCCTATTCACTGGAACACAGATCATTCTATTAAATAGTGATCACTAGAGATTGGCTACAACTCCAACTGGATCCTGAGTTTGTCGAACTTTATAGTTTTATTTAGTCTATTTAAAACTTCCCAAACTAGGAACTTAGTGTTTTCCAAACTTTTCGAGAATATGAAAATTCGATAATTATCTATTCCAAACCGATAAGCCTCGAATACCATTCGCTAACCCTTGATTTCGGCCATGGCCCTCGATTGCAGCATTAGCGATAACCGCCAAATGTAGTCTTTCAGCGATAACCACCAAATGTAGTCTTCAGCGATAACCACCAAATGTAGTCTTCGGCGATAAACGCCAAATGTAGTATTTCAGCGATAACCGCCAAATGTAGTCTTTTGGCGATAACCCTCGAACATAGCGTTTCAACCGCAACCCTCGAATCTAGTGTTTCAGCGATAACCATTGAATTGGCCATAACCTAGAATGTATCATTTGGTAACCCTAAATTTTTCGCCAATTTGAATGTAGCGTTACTTTCGGCGATAACCCTTGAATGTAGCATTTGGTAAACTTGAATGTAATGTTCGGTAACCCTCGAATATCGGCCATAACCCTGGAATGTAGCAAAAACTCAATGTGGTAACCCGACAATTGGCCCCCGACCATGAGAAAAGTTAGTGTTTAAACAAGTTTGGTGATGATGGACGTGTTCCCCAGACCATTTCCACAGACATTTACAGTAAGTTACCATTGCTAATTTAACAGTATTTAATTAGAACTTTTTGAACTATTTGACTCCCATTGACTTTAATGGGTTGGGTTTCGAACTATGATCATTTACTGAAGTTCTATAGATATAGATAATACGTATTTTCGAAAATTTTCGAAATTACGAGGGCTACTCGTATTTTCGAAAATACGGGAAATCTCGTCATTTCGAGGATATTGTTTTTATTTTAATGGGTCCGCTCACAGATTTTCGAATTTTTCCGAAGATTCGCGGATCCTCGAGCGGACGGATTTTGCGAAGTTCGGACATCTCTATAGGTGAGTTCTTGAATTATAGTTGTGATAGCCTCTCTCAGCGCTCACAATGGATTCCTTCGTTAGGTAGTAGTGGCAATGCGAAATGATGTTTCTAGGAATGTTTTAGATCAGAGCGATTTTTAGGCATAAGCCACCTAGGCAAAGAGCTAGGGTGCCTATGTCAAACCAGGGAGCCCAGTGTTCTCCTTGTCATCTTTATTTGCTGGGTTAGAACTGTTCTCCTTGTTCTGTGCTGTAATTTGGAAAACAAGTTGCAAATAAACTGAAGGTGAAGGAAGGATAGGGGAGGATGAGCTCAGCTAAAAGGACTGCGGAGAGCAGTTCTAAAATGGCAGGTAAAAGCTGCTGCAGACTAGAGATGTCCGAGCTTCGCAAAATCCGGTCGCTCGAGGTTCCACGAATTTTAAGAAAAATTAGAAAATTCGAAAATCCGTGAGCGGACCCATTAAAATGAAAAAAATCCTCAAATACGAGGATTCTTCGAAAACATGGGATTCTTCGAAAATACGTATTTTCATGCATTTTTGAAAATACGAGAAATCCTCGTAATTCGAAAAATTCCAAAAACGCGGTCAGAAAAGTTCCTAAGGCGGAAAAACGGAAAATCCGCGATATCCGACGTTCGCGAACGATGGTAAATCCGCCGCGGATCCGGATTCAGATCCGCGAACTGGGCCATCACTACTGCAGACTTTTAACAGTGGCCTCGGTGACTAGCAGCCATGAGATCTCTATCCCTGCCTCTTCTTCCTTCTTCCCAACTCTCCAATTAGAACTTAGGGTAGGTGAGGAGTAAAACAATTCAATGGAGGAGACATGGAAGCAGGACATACTGTGTATCGTGTCAAGCGGGTACATACTGTGTATCGTGTCAATGCTGGTACATTACTGTGTATCGTTCAATGCTGGTACATACTGTGTATCGTGTCAATGCTGGTACATACTGTGTATCGTGTCAATGTGGTACATACTGGCAATGTGGTACATATGTGTATCGTGGTCAATGCTGGTACATAATGTGTATCGTGTCAATGTGGTACATACTGTGTATCGTGTCAATGCTGGGTACATACGTGTGTATCGTGTCAATGCTGGTACATACTTGTATCGTGTGTCAATGCTGGTACATACTGTGTATCGTGTCAATGCTGGTACATTACTGTATATCGTGTCAATGTGGTACATACTGTATATCATGTCAAGCTGGTACATACTGTATATCATGTCAATGCTGGTACATACTGTATATCGTGTCAATGCTGGTACATACTGTGTATCGTGTCAATGTGGTACATACTGTATATCGTGGTCAATGCTGGTACCACTGTGTATCGTTGTCAATGCGGTACATACTGTATATCGTGTCAATGCTGGTACTACTGTATATCGTGTCAATGCTGGTACATACTGTATATCGTTGTCAATGCAGGTACATACTGTATATCGTGTCAATGCTGGAATACTGTATATCGTGTCAATGCTGGTACATTACTGTGTACGTGTCAAGCTGGTAAATACTGTGTATCGTGTCAAGGCAGGTACATACGTATATCGTGTCAATGCTGGTACATACTGTATATGGTCAATGCTGGACATACTGTGTATCGTGTCAATGCTGGTACATACTGTGTATCGTGTCAATGCTGGTACATACTGTTATATGTGCAATGTGGTAAAGTTACTGATATCGGTCCATGCTGGTATATACTGTGTATCGTGTCAATGCTGGTACATACGTATATCGTGTCAATGCTGTACATACTGATATCGTGTCAATGCAGGTAAAACTGTAATCATGTCAATGCTGGTACTTACTGATATCGGTCAATGCTGGTACATACTGGTATCGTGCAATGTGGTACATACTGTGTATCGTTGTCAATGCTTCGTGGTACTAGTACTCATGTCAATTGTATAATGTTATCGTGTCAATGTGGTAACATACTGTATATGTGTCGATGCTGGTACATACTGTATATCATGCGATGCTGGTACATACTGGATATCGTGTCAATGCGGGTACATACTGTATATCGTGTCGATGCTGGTACTACTGTATATCGTGCGATGCTGGTACATACTGCATATCATGTCAATGCAGGTACATAATGTTATATCGTGCAATGCCGGACATACGTATATCGTGTCAATGCAGGTACATACTGGTATGTGTCAATGCAGGTACATACTGTGTATCTGTGAATGCTGGTACATACTGTGTATTGTGTGAATGCTGGTAGGTATACTGTGTATCGTGTCAATGCTGGCAGTGAAAGGGTTAAAGGTAATACTGTGCTGGCACTGAAGGGTTAATGGTAATACTGTGCTGGCATGAAGGGTTAATGGTAATACTCTGCTGGCACTGAAGGTTAATGGCAATACTCTGCTGGCACTGAAGGGTTAATGGTAATACTGCTGGCAATGAAGGTTAATGGTAATACTCTGCTGACACTGAAGGGTTAATGGTAATACTCTTGGAGGGATAGGCCACACTACTCTTTTAAGAGCAATGGGATGGCAATCTAATCATGCTAGGGCACCAAGATGGCTAGAAACGGCCCCGTTCTAGATGGTGAAGGGGTTAAGGAGCTCAGTGAGCTATGTTAAGTTATAATTGATCTCCAATTGAAGACCAGTCTTAAAGTCTGTACAGGTCGGCCTGAATGCCTTTATTTCTCTGGAACTGCACATATGTGGAGGTTGTTGCACCTGATTATGGGGTGTTAAGACTAGGGATGGCATAAGAACTCGAAATTGAACCGAGTTCGAGCCGAACTGTTCGAGTTCGAATGGACCCGGACTTCTCGAACTATCTCGGACGTGGACTTTCGATATTTCCCGGACTTCCGATGATTTACTGAATGTTCGAACGTTCGAATCCGCGAGTAAAATGTACATGGTATCTAGGCGCGAATCTGCGAGTAAAGTCTCCATTACAGCCTATACGTGAGCATCGAATCTGCAAGTAAAATGTCCATGTTACCTCAAACGTTCGAATGCGAAAGCTCGAAAGTAGCGCGCGTGAGAGTAAAATCGATTTTACTGGATATTGGAACATGCTCACCAGACCATTTCCCAGGTCCCACAGCCATTTACATTAAGTTACCATTAATATTTTAGTTGTATTTGACTCGAACTTTTCAAACTATTTGCCTCCCATAGACTTTAATGGGTCCGTTTTTTGAACTTTCGAACTTTTACAATAGTTCGAAAGTTCGAAAACGGACTGAACTTTCAATAGTTCGACCATCTCTAGTTAAGACCTGTGGTTGTTCTGCCTATCCAGGTTCCCATAACAGATTCAGTTGGGGGTTTGCTGTAGCTTGCTCGGGCTGTGCCATGTTGGGTTGTTGGGGGGGTCCCCCTTTTGGACCCCTCTTTTTTAGTTAGAACAATCTGCATCGGCTTGAAAGAATCAATTTGTGGCTGGTAATAAATTCCCCATATTATATACACGTTGGCCTAACTGAAGTAGGAGTGTTCAGCACACTGCACGTTTATGGTTTTCTAGTGTCCCTGTGACAGCGAGTTAGGGCTAGGGCACACTAGCGCGTGTTTTCGCGCGTTGCACCCGCGATTTTCGCTAAACTGGAAATTGTGGAACGCGAAAATTTCCCACAATTTTCGATGCGCATGCAATTGCTCGTCCGGTCGCATTTGGTAATGCTTGCATTCAACACACTTCGCGGTGCGTTAACGCATGCGTTCCATAACGCAAAAAGGCAAAAACGCATGCGCAAAACGCGAATGCGAAGCGCACAAGAATCGCGCACACGATCGCGTGGATAGCGATCACGATTGTGTGCGCGATTCCTGTGCGTTGCAGTGGGCCTCACCCTTAGGCAGCATAACTTCTAATTGTGAAAAGCAGACATCGGAGAGACAGCTAGCTTTAACTTTAATCCACTCCCCCTTACTATATTATTGTCATTGCACCTTAGGCTAGTGTGCTCTCAATACAAACTGTGCAGTGATGGATCATAGCTCCACCCCTTTATGCAAAAAGCCAGTAGTGATGTCATTACTGTCCTAACTGTTACTAGGTCTTAATTAAAAAAAAAAGGTATAACATTTGGGCAGCACAGGCAGAGTGGTAGGGATTGCCTGCGCAGAGCAGAATCATGAAATCATGAGTTTATTCCACTCCTGTCCTCCCTGCTGCCTGGTTTACTCCGGCGCACGGTTTCCCCAAATTGCACCTTCCGGTGGTGCAATTTTGTCATTATTGAGTTTTAAAATCTGCAGCCCAGACAAAAGCAAATCAGTCTTACAATTATATTTTTTGTCTTTGAGATATTGTACAGGAAAACCCATCTTAAAGTCACTCCAACCTTTCTTTATTTTATTATAGTATTTAACGTAGGAGCCAGCTGTAAATAGGCTTTTGTATAGTGCAGTTTATATAGGATGTGACCTCATGTCTGAAGGCCAGGGTTGTCGCACACAGGGCGATATGGTGTCCAGACCATTCAGCATTACTCTGCTGGTTGTTCCAATAACAATCCCCCCATATACGTGACCATTTTGAGAGGGAGTGGGAAATCAGGATCACTGTCCCTGCTATTCATGGGAACACAGATCATTCTATTAAAATAGTGATCACTAGAGATTGGCTAAAACTCCAACTGGATCCTGAGTTTGTCCTGAACTTTAATAGTTTTATTTAGTCTATTATTAAAACTTCCCAAACTAGGAAACATTAGTGTTTTCCAAACTTTCGAGAATTATAGAAAAATTCGATAATTATCCTATTCTCAAACCGATAAGCCTCGAATGTACCATTCGCTAACCCTGATTTCGGCCATCGCCTCGATTTGTAGCATTTCAGCGATAACCGCCAAATGTAGTTCTTTCAGCGATAACCACCAAATGTAGTCTTTCGGCGAAAACCGCCACAAATGTAGTATTTCGGCGATAACCGCCAAATGTAGTCTTTTGGCGATAACCGCCAAATGTAGTCTTTCAGCGATAACCGCCAAATGTAGTCTTTCGGCGATAACCGCCAAATGTAGTCTTTCAGCGATAACCGCCAAATGTAGTCTTTCAGCGATAACCACCCAAATGTAGTTTTTGGCGATAAACCGGCCAAATGTAGTCTTTCAGCGATAACGCCAAATGAGTTTTCGGCGATAACCACCAAATAGTCTTCAGCGATAACCGCCAAATAGTAGTTTTTCAGCGATAACGCCAAATGTAGTATTTCAGCGATAACGCCAAATGTAGTCTTTCAGCGATAACCGCCAAATGAGTCTTCGGCATAACCGGCAAATGTAGTCTTTCGGCGGATAACCGGCAAATGTAGTCTTTCGGCGATAAAACCGGCAAAATGTAGTCTTTCGGCATAACGGCAAATGTAGTCTTTCGGCGATAACCGCCAAAATGTAGTCTTTCAGCGATAACCACCAAAAATGTAGTTTCAGCGATAACCGCCAAATGTAGTCTTGCAGCGCTAACCGCAAATGTAGTCTTCAGCGATAACCGCCAAATGTTAGTTCTTTCGGCCATCACCGCACAATGTAGTCTTTCGGCGATAACCGCCAAATGTAGTCTTTCAGCGATAACCGCCAAATGTAGTCTTTCGGCCATAACCAGCAAATGTAGTCTTTCAGCGATAACCGCCAAACGTAGTCTTTCGGCCATAACCGGCAAATGTAGTCTTTCGGCGATAACCGCCAAATGTAGTCTAAGTGAGACGTGCCTTGACATATTGGGAAAGAGAATTCTGTCCCGAAGAGCTTATAATCTAAATTAGAAAATGAATCTGATAAGACAAGGCTCAAAACTGCACACGGTCAGTCATGTACATCTAACTCGTACTTTTTTAAAGCTGTCAAGTTACAACTTGCTGATCTCTTACTGCAGACCTGGGCAAAATAGGACCCAGGTGCCAAATGTGGCCCATTGGCTGCCCCTGACTGGCCCCTCAATGCTAGAACTTTGTCCCAAAAAATCTTAAGGCTGGATAAATGGTTTATTTTTATTAACTTTATTTTATTTAAAAAAAATATGACCTGATCAATTGATTTATTGAATATGATGAAATGGATCTAAAATATGACACACCTTCTACTAAAACAATAAAACAATCCAATTAACTGGGTATATTAATGTAATCTTTTTATAAAATACAGTTGTGCAATTTAAAGTTTCTCATGCAGCCTCTTGTCAAATTTAATTTCCCATCCAAGTCTTAGCAGGGCTGGGAGGAAAAAATTACAGAGGGACCAGTGCTTTGTTCATACTGTTAATATGCTTTTCGTATGTTCCATCCATGTAATGGGAATGTGTGTATTTCTAGTGCATGTAGCAGTGTAGAATTCATAGGATACACAGTTAATTATACACCTTCAATTCTGAAATATAAGGCCATTAGTCATGACCAAAAGTACAATCTCACATGCTGCGTTATACAGGTTATGGAACTCTTTGAGTTCATCAGTTATAAACATTGATGACAAAGCATAGGATGATTTATCTAAGCAGTATTTTATATGGATATAATTTACAGGAGATTTATGGATATTCTGTATCGTCTATAAATTAATATATTGATACATATAGATATTTACATTTGGGTATATTTCCTGTTTAACCTTAATCAGGCCCTACACGCGTCTTGTGGAATTTAAAAATATTCTACTTGGGATTTGTATTTATTCTTCTAGAATTGGAAGTTCCTGCAATTGAAACCAACAACGAAGACATTGAATCTAACCATGGTATGTACATTGCACAGTTTTATAGTTATGCGATGTAAATTAGATCGAACTCATAGTATTAACCCCTATACCTGGTAATATGGGAGACACAATGCATTAGACCTTCCATAGCTACAATATATAAAATGTATGATTATTTATTTGTCAATTCTAATATATTTTTATTTCCAGGACGTCAATGTCAATGAACCTGCAGACATTCCTCAAACAATAGAGAGTTGAGAGTTTGAATGAGATGGAAGTGCAGGACAACAATGACCCTCCAGGTACAGTATGGGAAGGATCAGTGATCGAGGGACTTTTATCACTCTACTCTCTGTTTATTATATAACCAGCAAACCCTGTGGCACGTGCCCCCCACCCCCTGCGCATGCACCACCCTCCCTGACCTCCTCCAATCCCTAAATGACGTGGCACTTGAGGAAATGTGTCCGGTGTCCGTGCATTCGGTTAGTATATAAGATAATGTTTCTTTTTATTATTTTGCAGTTTTATCCCAGGAACCAGAACCTTGTGTGTCTGATCAGTGAGAGAATCACTGAGAACATTATCGACGCTGTGAAAGAAGAAATAGAATCAGGGGATGTGAAATCCACTAGTAGGGACCATGATGCTGCTTCCATGGTAAGTACCTTACCCCACTAATAGACACTGCAAACCAGATAGGGCCTCTAGCCCGGGAAATGTTACATGGGATAAGACATAGCAATTGGACCTGCCATAGCTACAAAGTATAAAATATACAACATTTCATTTTACTTATTTAATTTATTTTACTTTATTTCTATTTACAAATATTTGGCGGACTCTAGTGTCAGACAACCTGGTTCTGTATATATTATTAGAATACTACCTATTTCCAGGCTGCCTTCTGTTCCTTTCCAATGCTCCTCTCTCGCATCCAAACTTCCCAATTAAACAGTTAGGTGGGAACTGAAGGACTACATGACAACATAAATTGCCAAACTGTGCTTTTTATTGTGCTACACACACAACATAATCCTTTATCAAGTGTGCACAGTTTGGCAATTTATGTTGTCATGTAGTTCCCACCTAACGCTAACATTTAATTGGAAAAAACCTGATTCTGTAGATATTCTTATACCAGATGTGAAGTGTGAAGTGTGAGAAGATAAGGAATCACCAGGTACAGTATAGGGGGATTAGTGGGCTTGTAAATATTCTCCAGTGATTTCCTCCTTAGTCTAACCACCAGAGACTTATACCTGGTACTGGTTAGACTGTAAATGATGGTGATTTTATAGAAAAACAGAAAAAACTAAATGTGAGCATTTGTAAACCTTTATTATGCGTGGGTTGCAGTTTGCTGTGATGTACCACCTCCAAAACAACATTTGGGGCTAAACAAGCGAGAGTGCACAGGGGTTGGTGCGATGACTGCAGGGTCTTCCAGTTGTCTGGACCCTGAACTGTTTAATAATCTGCACTCCCCATTCAGTTTAGTGATGCTGCTGCAGTCTGCACAACACATTTCATTGTATCAACTTTTCTTCCTATACTTCCTATACTAATGTTTCAGTAGGATGCCTGCAGCAGCAGAGGTATAAGGGCTCATCTCATTGTAAGAGCATTGGGAAAGAAATCGTCTCTACAATAAGCCCCTGTGTGAACTTAAGCAGGGTACACACATTAGGTCTATGATCAGCTGTTTTTAAACAACTGATCACGCGTATGAAATAACATACGCGCAATCAGCTGTTTAAAAGACCGAAACCAAATCAGAAGTACGGTTCCGGCCTTGTAAACAGCTGTTTGCACATATCTTTACTTTATACACATGATCAGCTGTTTAAAAACAACTGACCGCGGACCTTTGGCGCACCTGAGAGGGGGGTGTCAGGGGCTGCTGTTACGCCCCTGGCGCTTGGAACCTGGAAGTATAGCAGTCACAAACTATCTCCCTATATATACACTGACCTGTTATGTCCATCACAGCACCCACTGACCTGTTGTGTCCATCACAGCACCCACTGACCTGTTATGTCCATCACAGCACCCACTGACCTGTTATGTACACAGCACCCACTGACCTGTTATGTACACAGCTCCCACTGACTTGTTATGTCCATCACAGCACCCACTGACCTGTTATGTACAGCACAGCACCCACTGACCTGTAGTGCCCATCACAGCACACACTATGTCCCGCTTGGCACCACTGTGCATGTGCTCGTTTCTCCCTGCAAGCTCAAGGTGGCCGTTCGAGATGTGTGCTTGCCTGATAACCTTCTATATCCATGTAACCTGTGATCTAGATCCCCCACATGCTTAAAATCCAGCTAACTTCTGATATCTTAGGCACTTCAGGTTTTTCTGGACGTTCATTCAGAAAACAGTCGGATCTTTCCGTGATTCGTCTATTTACAAAATTACCACATTTCTCATTGGTCTCTTTGGCAGCAAATTCAAATCTTCTTCTATTTTCTTCCAGTTCAGTTCTTCTGCCTTTCTGATTGGCTTCTGGTGCTTTTTTATACTGCTGTGTGTCATTGCTCATTGCCTGATTCTTGACTGATCTTTCAGATTGGACGACTACTGGCACCGAGAACTAATGAAAATTGTTGCATGCTGTACTTCCTTATAAGGAAATTATCTACAGTTGGATCCCATTGGGATCCACTACAGGGGTAGATTTGAATAATTTATTAATCGTAATATACAGATGTAATGTTGCATATCATACCTTTGGTAGAATATCTTCCACCTCCACAGTGACGGCAGAAGGCTGTTCCTTCTCTCTTTTGCCTTCACTAACCTTTTCCATTGTTCTTTCTTTCTCTTTGGATTTTTTTACTCTTCTTTTTAATCTTCAGCTTACCAAATGCGCTCTTCAGAGCCTGCAAGGGATTCTTGTCTCGGTTGTTGTTGTTAAATATGTCCACAGATACAGAAAAGACACTAGGATCTGACCTCTAAAAGATTTCCTCCCCGAGGCCTTCATTCAGATCCCGGTGGTCGTCTCTCAGTGTGTAGTTTTGTAGAGAGCCATGAAGATCGATGTAGGTGGGACCAAATGTTCACTAAAAACCTTCTGCCAAAAATAAATATAAAAATAGAACATGAAAACTTCCACACTACAGAAAAATCTGCATTTAGGGTGGACATACCATTTACAGGAGAAATCAGGCCAGGATCAGAAAGTAAAAAGAATATGAGCTTTATAGGGATTTATACCTAATAGACACAGGGCCTCAACGTTTTTACTTGCATCTGATATCTGCAGAAGATCAAGATTATCCATAACCTGAATAATAATTTACCGTGTCAGGGGTAGATTTTGCTCTATAAAACTGATCTGCTTATTCCAATTAGGGGTCGTGGTGTAATTTTTCACCCCTGTTTCCTCCCTAAAGGTGGCCATACATATGTTCGTTTTTACTTACCTGACCGAGCGCTCCCACGACATTCTATCGATCCTGCCGGAACCGCCTCTCCCGTACTTCTATGTGACCAACATGCAATCACAAAATCCCATTCATTTTGTGATCGCATGTCGGTCGCTTAGAAGAACCGGAGAGGCGGTTCTGGTAGGATCGATCGAATGTCGCGGGAGCGCTCGGTCAGGTAAGTAAAATCAACACATGTATGGCCACCTTAAATGAAAACATTTACAAAAGAAGAATTTAAATGGGTTTCATCTTAAAACAATCAATAAATATACCTATCATAGAACAAGATGCCCATTATAGAACATCACATGGTTATATACGCGTCTGTGGAAAGTACGGTACCTGATTACAGTCTGGATACCCACACATGCAAGACATTAAAACATAGGAGCTGTGAAGTATAATAAGCAGGGTGGGACATATAATTACATTTTTAAGGCGAAGTAAAGTTAACACACATGCAGGGAGATTCAATAAAAGTTCTTATCGTTTAAAGTGGTGCTAATTTTGCCCCAACCATTCAGATCTTATTTAACATTTGAAAGCTAACATCTGATTGGTTGGGGCAAAATTAGCACCATTTTAAACGATAAGAACTTTTATTGAATAACCCTGATGGTTTTTGAAATGTAATGTAAACCTGGATTGCTTGCATCAGAGTGATAACTTCCTGCCTTAAGCCCCTGGTTTCCTGCTGATCGGTAAGTATAGATCAATAACGAAAAAGGTTAAAAGTTAGGACCCAACAGAATAAAGCAAACCTTGAAGTGGTTGCTGGGCCAAGTTATTGAACTAATTGCTTTAATTTATCCACAGAGAAGGGCAGGCTTTTTAAGTCGCAATACAATGGTAAAGTAAAATGTAAGCAAATTAATTGGATGTGCACTAGGCTTCTATTTTTTGGATGTACAGATTTTACAATGCTGGTATCAATCCAGAAAATGTTCTAGTCTGTCCAATAATAAAAATGTCAGACTGATTATCATATGATCCACCACACACAATCTGATGGTTGTAGGATATCAGGATCTTTGCATGTATGGCCACCATTAAGTGAAGTGGCAAACGAACTGAACTTTAAACACAAATCCTAATTGCAGATTGATAAAGCTATTTTTTTTTGCCTGTACCAAGTGCTGTTTAATATTTGGGGTATGGATTCAAGCAGTGACGTAATTACCACTTTTTTTAACAACTGGTCGCACGTATGTATACAGGTAAGCGCGTTTGAAACTTCTGCTGGTTCATTGCCGGTCTTTTAGGCAACTGATCATGTGTACCTTTACTGCAAACATGTGATCAACAGTGCGCTAAAGAAAAGAGAGGGTGTGTCAGGGGCCTGGCCACCAATCTTTCAGCAGGGCTCGGGTCTCTGCAGTTTTGCTACTGGATTCAAGGGAAAAATTGTATTCTCCCTGTCAGGAAAGTGTGTAGTAACTTGGCAAGAATGGGTTAAAGGACAATACCCAAAAAAACAACATCTCTCAGTATTTGATGTGTGTACTGTTCAATTCTTTACTATTATTATTCTTATTATGTATATTGTACATTATGTATGAATTTCATTGTATTAATTTTATTATACTGTACTCTACTGTACTGTACTATACAATACTGTACTGTACTGTACTATACAATACCGTACTGTACTGTACTATATTATACTGTACTCTGCTATACAATACTGTACTGTACTGTACTATACAATACTGTACTATACTATACTGTACTCTGCTATACAATACTGTACTGTACTATACTGTAATCTACTGTATTGTACTATACTATACTGTACTCTGCTATACAATACTGTACTGTACTATACTATACTGTAATCTGCTATACAATACTGTACTGTACTATACTGTAATCTGCTATACAATACTGAACTGTACTATACTATACGGTAATCTGCTATACAATACTGTACTGTACTATACTGCTCACCTGGTCTCTGAGGAAGTGGAGCCTTAGCCGTGAAACGCGTAAGACCAATAGTCTCTTATCTCTCCCCTTTCAACTAGCACACTGTTGATGTTTGCAATGCAGTTTGAATATGTTTCAATAAATAAATTTTGATGTTATACTTACCTGAGGCCGTGTTATCTCGTTGATCCTTCCTATGCACTTCCTGGTTCTGTGTACTATCGCGAGGGTAGCTGGACCTTAGTTCAGTTCTATCTAGACCACTGTTTCTCATCTTTTCAGATTCGCTTTGGTCTGGGGATGTGCCGCTGGATTGGAAAAAAGCCAATGTAATACCAATATTCAAATAAGGTAATCATTCACAGCCTGGTAACTATAGACCTGTAAGCCTAACATCAGTGGTAAGGAAGGTGCTGGAAACTTTGTTACGGGATCATATCCTTGACTTTGTCTCCAGAGATCATCTTATTAGTAGAAGTCAGCATGGATTTATGACAAATACATCATGTCAGACAAATGTAATTGTTTTTTATGAAGAAGCTAGTAAGAAGTTAGATTCAGGCACAGCAGTGGATATGGTATACTTGGATTTTGCGAAAGCTTTTGATACTGTGCCACATAGGCGACTAATGTATAAACTGAGGACTGTTGGCCTTGAAGAAACATTTGTTTATGGATAAAGAACTGGTAATCGGATCACAAACAGAGAGTGGTGGTAAATGGAGTTACATCTATGTGGGCTAAAGTTCTAAGCGGAGTGCCTCAGGGTTCCGTACTGGGGCAGCTTCTGTTTAATCTGTTTATAAATGACTTAGAAGGGGGCATTGAGAGCAAGGTCTCAGTGTTTGCTGATGACACTAAACTATGCAGAGCTTTGGAAACTTCAAATGATGTGCAAGTGCTGCAAGCAGACCTAGATAGATTATCAAAATGGGCAGCAGAATGGCAGATGAGATTCAATGTTGATAAATGTAAGGTGATGCATTTAGGATTTAATAATCCCTGTGCCACCTACACCATAAATAACTCTGTGTTAAGTGCATCTGTAATGGAAAAAGATTTGAGGGTTCTGGTAGATAACAGACTTAGCTATAGCAAACAATGCCAGGTAGCAACAGCTAGAGCTAGCAAGATATTGTCTTGTATAAAGAGGGGAATAGATTCAAGAGAGAAAAATATTATTCTCCCTCTTTACAAGGCACTGGTAAGGCCTCATTTGGAATATGCGGTGCAGTTTTGGAATCCCATATCCAAAAGGACATCTTGGAAATTGAAGCAGTTCAGAGAAGGGCAACTAAATTAATAAGGGGAATGGAGGGGCTTGAATATGCAGGCAGATTAGACAAGTTAGGGCTGTTTACATTGGAGAAGCAACGTTTGTGTGGGTGCATGCTAACCTTATACAAATATATTAATGGGCCATACAATGAACTCTCTGGTGCATTGTTTACTAATAGGTCATATAAGAAGACTCATGGAAATCTGTTAAGGTTGGAAGAAGTTTCATCTTCAGGTTAGGAAAGGTTTCTTTACAGTGAGAACGGCGAAACTGTGGAACTGTCTTCCAGCAGAAATGGTGATGGCAAGTTCATTGAATAGCTTTAAAAATGGCCTGGATACGTTTCTAAAACTAAAAAAATATTGAGAATTATTGGTATTAATACATATACTGTAGTTCTGCTTGGTACGGGGATACTATATAATATTGAGAATTACTGGTATTAATACATATACTGTAGTTCTGGTTGGTACGGGGATACTATATAATATTGAGAATTACTGGTATTAATACATATACTGTAGTTCTGGTTGTTACGGGGATACTATATAATATTAAGAATTACTGGTATTGATACATATACTGTAGTTCTGGTTGGTACAGGGATACTATATAATATGAGAATTACTGGTATTAATGCATATGCTGTAGTTCTGGTTGGTACAGGGATACTATATAATATTGAGAACTACTGGTATTAATACATATACTGTAGTCCTGGTTGGTACAGGGATACTATATAATATTGAGAACTGGTATTAATACATATACTGTAGTTCTGGTTGGTATGGGGATACTATATAATATTGAGAATTACTGGTATTAATACATATACTGTAGTTCTGGTTGGTACGGGGATACTATATAATATTGAGAACTACTGGTATTAATACATATACTGTAGTCCTGGTTGGTACAGGGATACTATATAATATTGAGAATTACTGGTATTAATACATATACTGTAGTTCTGGTTGGTATGGGGATACTATATAATATTGAGAATTACTGGTATTAATGCATATACTGTAGTTCTGGTTGGTACAGGGATGCTAATATAATATTGAAAATTACTGGTATTAATACATATACTGTAGTTCTGGTTGGTACGGGGATACTATATAATTGAGATATTTAGATTATACTGGTATTAATGCATATACTGTAGTTCTGGTTGGTAGGGGATACATAAATATTGAGAATTACTGGTATTGATACATATACTGTAGTTCTGGTTGGTACAGGATACTATATAATATTGCGAATTACTGGTATTAATACATATACTGTAGTTCTGGTTGGTACGGGGATACTATATAATATTGAGAATTACTGGTATTAATGCATATGCTGTAGTTCTGGTTGGTACGGGGATACTATATAATATTGAGAATTACTGGTATTAATACATATGTAGTTCTGGTTGGTACGGGATACTATATAATATAAGAATTACTGGTATTGATCCATATACTGTAGTTCTGGTTGGTACAGGGATACTAATATTATTGAGAATTACTGGTATTAATGCATATGCTGTAGTTCTGGTTGGTACAGGGATACATATAATATTGAGAACAACTGGTATTAATACATATACTGTAGTCCTGGTTGGTACAGGGATACTATATAATATTGAAACTGGTATTAATACATAACTGTAGTTCTGGTTGGTATGGGGATACTATATAATATTGAGAATTACTGGTATTAATACATATACTGTAGTTCTGGTTGGTACGGGGATACTATATAATATTGAAACTACTGGTATTAATACATATACTTGTAGTCCTGGTTGGTACAGGGATACTATATAATATTGAGAATTACTGGTATTAATACATATACTGTAGTTCTGGTTGGTATGGGGATACTATATAATATTGAGAATTACTGGATTAATGCATATACTGTAGTTCTGGTTGTTACGGGATGCTATATAATATTGAAATTACTGGTATTAATACATATACTGTAGTTCTGGTTGGTACGGGGATACATATAATATTGAGATATTTAAATTACTGGTATTATGCATATCCTGTAGTTCTGGTGGTACGGGATACTATATATATTGAGAATTACTGTTTTGATACATATACTGTAGTTCTGGTTGGTACAGGGATACTATAATAATATTGAGAATTACTGGTATTAATACATATACTGTAGTTCTGGTTGGTACGGGGATACTATATAATATTGAGAATTACTGGTATTAATGCATATGCTGTAGTTCTGGTTGGTACGGGGATACTATATAATATTGAGAACTACTGGTATTAATACATATACTGTAGTCCTGGTTGGTACAGGGATACTATATAATATTGAGAATTACTGGTATTAATACATATTCTGTAGTTCTGGTTGGTATGGGGATACTATATAATATTGAGAATTACTGGTTTTAATACATATACTGTAGTTCTGGTTGGTACGGGGATACTATATAATATTGAGAACTACTGGTATTAATACATATACTGTAGTCCTGGTTGGTACAGGGATACTATATAATATTGAGAATTACTGGTATTAATACATATACTGTAGTTCTGGTTGGTACGGGATACTATATAATATTGAGAATTACTGGTATTAATGCATATACTGTAGTTCTGGTTGGTACAGGGATGCTATAAATATTGAGATATTTAGAATTACTGGTATTAATGCATATACTTTAGTTCTGGTTGGTACGGGATACTATATAATATTGAGAATTACTGGTATTAATGCATATACTGTAGTTCTGGTTGGTACAGGGATGCTATATAATATTGAGAATTACTGGTATTAATACATATACTGTATTCTGGTTGGTAGGGGATACTATTAATAATTGAGAATTACTGGTATTAATGCATATACTGTAGTTCTGGGTTGTACGGGGATACTATATAATATTGAGAATTACTGGTATATACATATACTGTAGTTCTGGTTGGTACGGGGATACTATATAATATTGAGAATTACTGGTATTAATACATATACTGCAGTTCTGGTTGGTACAGGGATACTATATAATATTGAGAATTACTGGTATTAATACATATACTGTAGTTCTGGTTGGTATGGGGATACTATATAATATTGAGAATTACTGGTATTAATGCATATACTGTAGTTCTGGTTGGTACGGGGATGCTATATAATATTGAAAATTACTGGTATTAATACATATACTGTAGTTCTGGTTGGTACGGGATACTATATAATATTGAGATATTTAGAATTACTGGTATTAATACATATACTGTAGTTCTGGTTGGTACGGGGATACTGTATAATATTGAGAATTACTGGTATTGATACATATACTGTAGTTCTGGTTGGTACAGGGATACTATATAATATTGAGAATTACTGGTTTTAATACATATACTGTAGTTCTGGTTGGTACGGGGATACTATATAATATTGAGAATTACTGGTATTAATGCATATCCGTAGTTCTGGTTGGCACGGGGATACTATATAATATTGAGAACTACTGGTATTATCATATACTTACTGTATTCCTGGTTGGTACAGGGATACTATATAATATTGGAATTACTGGATTAATACATATACTGTAGTTCAGTGTTGGTACGGGGATACTATATAATATTGAGAATTACTGGTATTAATACATATACTGTAGTTCTGGTTGGTACAGGGATGCTATATAATATTGAAAATTACTTGTATTAATACATATACTGTAGTTCTGGTTGGTACGGGGATACTATATAATATTGAGAATTACTGGTATTAATGCATATACTGTATTTCTGGTTGGTACGGGGATACTATATAATATTGAGATATATAATATTGAAATTACTGGTGTTAATCCATATACTAGTTCTGGTTGGTACGGGGATACTATATAATATTGAGAATTACTGGTATTAATGCATATACTGTAGTTCTGGTTGGTACGGGGATACTATATAATATTGAAGAATTACTGGTATTATGCATATACTGTATTTCTGGTTGGTACGGGATACTATATAATATTGAGATTATAATATTGAAAATCTGGTGTTAATCCATATACTGTAGTTCTGGTGGTACGGGATACTATATAATATTGAGAATTACTGGTATTAATGCATATACTGTAGTTCTGGTTGGTACGGGGATACTATATAATATTGAGAATTACTGGTATTAATGCCTATAGATCTGGTTGATCCAGGGATACTTTACAATTGCGGTTTGGAGTCAGGAAGGAATTTTCCCCCCATTTTGGCTGGGGTTTTTTGCCTTCCTCTGGATCAACTGTTAGGAAAGGTTAAAAAAAACAAACTATGTTACTATGTTACCTTATATGCTCCCACACGCCGTCTGTATCCAGGGTCCGGTGTCTTATGTGCCGATCCCTCCGATCTGCACTCTCAGACACCAGACCCTGGATACAGACCCACGCATGGGAGCGCTCCTGCATCAGCCCTTGGTATGTTTGTTTTTTATTAACAACCATTTTCAACCTTTTCTTTTGCCATTGACATGCATGCATAGGTTAAATAATTGTCAGGGGAAATGGGCAACAAGCTAACATGCGTGGGAAGCCCGACGGTATTTTTAAGTGATTCGTCTTGATACATCGCATTGGTCTCCAATGCTGTGGGAGTCTATGTGATCATTCCCCCCTCCTTGTAGAGCATTTCACGCTGCTCGCCTAAGTGCAAGCAGCCTGTCCGTATCACTCAAAATGAGGTCTATCTCCCGTGAGTACATAGCATTAGAAATATTCCTATTGTTATTGGAAAGCCACGCTCCCTAGCAGACTGTAAAGTCAATCCAATATCCTATCTCATTTAAAAGTCATTTTTTTCTCTTATTTCCTTTCTTAATCTTTTTTTATTAAATAAAAGAAGGCAAATTGGATTTACACAATGTGAAATGTATGCATGTCTATTGAATATAAACAATTTGCATGCTCCCACTGTGATATAACAATTTGCATGTTCTCACTTTGGTTTAATATAAACTATTTTCAGCTTCTTATTTAGATTTAATATAAACAATTTAATAAATCTAAGGGGATCCTTCTATATTTCTATAAAGTTCCTATATGAGACTTTGTTTTTACCAGGTGAATGTCATATGTGAATATCATGGTGGAAATGTAAGTAGGTCTCTGGGAATGAACTGGAGTATATAAATAATATGTTACTCAATCAAAATAAAAACAATGAGTTGAATAGTATTAAACATTAGAAACAGTATTCACATTTATACTCAAAACCCTCCCATCCACCCACCCCCATGCGAAGTGATGGCACGATTAGCAACAATCATTCATTGGCTGCGGTGTCATCCGTCAGTAATCAGCTTTGATTAACTAATGCGTCAGAAGGGCAGAGAAGAGACAATGATACATTTCTAACTTGTGAATAAGTATGTCCGGGTTTTTTGGGGGTGGGGAAGGCAAGAATAAAATTCTGTGGAAGCAGTGTACTTTCCCTTTAACAAAAAGATCTAAAAATATTTTGTAGCATATCTTGCCATTGTTTTCCACAGATGTGAAATACTGACCACAGAGAAAAATACATTAAGTTTTTGCAATCACGCAGGGGTGAATGCCCCCCTGAAAGTAGAAAAAGACCCAACTGCCTTTCAGGGGCCCTTAGGCAATTCATTGTGCATGCCCCCTTCAAACCCTCCACCTTTCCAAGCCTATAGTTTGAGGTTCCATTAGGGGTTGGGGCCCTGTTTGCACCCCCTAAAACGACCCAGTGTTGTGCTAATTGTAGACACATTTCAATGTATAAATTATGTCTCTGTTCTTCCCTTTCTTACAGGAACATCTACTATTTGTGCATTGAAACAAATTTCGGGAGCATAAGAATTTGTGTATTTGTTATATTTAATTTATCATATTAAACTATAAATTAGATTTAATGTCACCCAGTTCATTACAGCACAGATGGGTTTATTTATTTCTGTTTAGCCTTTGGTCAATCTTCATGTAGCCCTAGAATACTTACAATTTTTAGATAAACAAATGACTTGTTGTAATTTTACAATGTAAGATTAATTACCAGATAAATGAGAATTTAAGTGCTTCTTTGTTTTTTTTATCTCATCACACAGTTAAAGGGGAACAGTGATTGAATAAAATTTATATTCTAATAACAAAAATAATTTTTCCTAAGCCCCCCATACAAGGGGCCGGTAATTTGAGCGAGTCTGTAAATTCTATCAAATTGCTTAAAATATCGAAAACTATTTTTTGTTTTTCTGATCGACTGCTCAACAATATTGAACAGTTTGCTGGAAAAATGAAGATAGATCGGGGCAGGCAGAAAATTCCTGGAGACCCCATCTTCAAGTTCAAGCCCCCACCTCTACGCAGATTTAAAGGGTAAATCTGTGGAAAGATTGGCAGCTCAAGTTGGAGAACCATGAGCACTTTTTCTGATCATATTTACAATCATTACACTCCTTTTTCGACTAAAGTCTCGTACACATACACACTTGTGATAGTGTGCACTAAGGTCGATCATCTCATGTGATAAACGCCTGTTTTGGCCGATAATCACGTGTGTGGCCATTCGGTCAGGCCTCATTGGCGATCTGAACTGATAGATCAATGAATGACAACCAACCGAAGGCTGAACACGTACAATTATCCTAAACAGACATTCATTGAATGAGTGTCGCACGCTTGGTTGTCAGGCCTCTCAATGTGTGTACAAGGCTTTATTGTACCATGCCAATAAAGGCTACAACCAGGGGCCATTGCAGATTTTATGTTCCTGTCTACACTGCTTTCCACTCAGAGGTGCATGCAATCACAGTGTCTTCCCAAATACGGCACAATAAAGTGTAACTCTCCTTCACCGCACCAAGCTATACATGCACAATGACTGAGCTGGGGAAAGAAGTTTAGAGAGTTCAGTTGTGTTAACATAACAAAATACATTGTAATAGGTAAATACTGGTGATTAGGATGGCGGATGGAATTAGAGCATCCCCAGAAACTTTTTAGGCAAATAGTTTTCTTACCGCAGTTCCCCTTTAAGTATACGTTAATCAAGACTAAACTTTTGTAGAAATAAAGCTAATGTGAGTTTACAACTAAAATTTCCATATTTTGTCAGAAAATCCCTAGACATTGAAATAATAGCAGGTGGATTTTTAGCCTAAAATAACAGTAGAAATACAGTAGTTGCAATATATCTGTTGTATTCAATTAGATCAACTGGACTTGAAGTTTAGTTCTTGAAGACGTTTCGCTAGTCATCCGACTGGCTTTCTCAATTCAGAATGACTTGTACAAGAATCTGTTGGCAATTATGTACCCTGGAAAATCCCAATTAGCATATCACAGCCGGTTTAAGGGTGTGATTAGATAGTGGCTAAGAGGTGTTATAGGAACGCCCAAGTAAGGTGTTAAAACAGCATTGTACATGGCAGACAGTTGGTGTCGAACCCCCCACCACCTCTATTTAGGCTTGGTTTCTTTATTTTCACATAAATGGCCTCCTTAACACCTCTCTTGAACCAGTCACGTTCCTTCGCCAATATGTTAACATTACAATCTTCAAAGGTATGTCCTTTATCCTTAAGATGCAGGTACACACGGCTGAGTCCTGACCCGAGGAATTGGCTCTTCTGTGCTGGGCCATACGTTGATGCAGTTTGTTGTTTTGGTCTCCCCCACATACAAATCAGAGCATTCTTCACTGCACTGCACTGCATATATGATGTCGCTTTTCTTGTGTTTCGGTATTGGGTCTTTCGGATGTACCAATTGCTGCCTCAGTGTGTTGTTCGGTTTAAAGCAGACAGGGATACGGTGTCTTTTGAAAACTCTTCTTAGTTTCTCAGAGACCCCTGCTACATATGGGATGACCATGTTCTTTCTCCTGTCTTGCTTTTCACCTTCAATGTTGGTATACGTGTTCTTTTCTTTCCTTCTGCTTCTTTTGACAAAGACCCAGTCTGGATATCCACAAGTTTTAAGGGCTCCTCTGAGATGTTTCATTTCTTTAGCCTTCGCCTCTGTGCTAGTGGGGATGTTCTCGGCTCTGTGTTGCAGGGTTCTGATGACCCCCAGCTTGTGATCTAAAGGGTGGTGGGAGTCAAACATCAAATACTGATCTGTGTGTGTTGGTTTTCCGTAAACCTCTACTTCCAGTTTACCATTCTCCCTGACTTCTACCAAGCAGTCCAAGAAATCCAGTTTGTTGTTTTGTACCTCTTCCCTTGTAAATTTGATGTTTTGGTCTACCGCATTAATGTGTTCTGTGAAAGCTTGTACTTCCTTCTGGTGGATTTTAACCCAGGTGTCATCCACATATCTGAACCAGTGGCTGGGTGCTATGCCCTTAAAGGTATTAAGCGCCAGTTTTTCTACCTCCTCCATGTAAAGGTTGGCCACAATGGGTGAAACTGGAGATCCCATAGCACATCCGTGTTTTTGCTTATAGAACTTATCCCTCTATTTGAAATAGGTGGTATTCAGGCACAGGTCCAGTAAGGAACACACTTGTTCTGGGTTGAGATCAGTTCTGCTGGTGAGAGTGCTGTCTTGGCCTAGCCGTTTTCTCACCATGACAACAGCCTCCTTGGTGGGTATACAGGTGAAGAGAGATGTCACATCATAGGACACCATAGTTTCTTCTGCACCGAGTACTATATCTTCAATTTTGCTGGTGAAATCCTGAGAGTTCTGGATGTGGTGCTTAGAACTTCCCACCAATGGTCCTAAGATGTTGGCTAGGTATTTTGCCACCTTGTATGTTACAGAGTTGATGCTGCTGACTATAGGTCTTAGTGATGCCCCTTCCTTATGTATCTTTGGGAGTCCATATATGCATGGATGTGCCTCACCAGGGTAGAGGCGATGATACATTGCTCGATCAATGGCTTTATCCTTTTGCAGCTGTTGTAGTAAGTCTATGACGCTTTTCTTGTACCGGCTGGTGGGATCCCTTGTTAAAGCCTCATATGTGTTGTTATCGGCCAGGAGCATGGTCACCTTATCATGGTAGTCTGAGGTGTTAAGTACCACTGTGCATCTTCCCTTGTCTGCCGGTAGAATGGTGATACTAGAATCTTTCTTGAGGGATGTTAAGGCTCTTCTTTGCTGTGTGGAAAGAAACCAAGCCTAAATAGAGGTGGGGGGGTTCGACACCATCTGTCTGCCATGTACAATGCTGTTTTGACACCTTACTCTGGGTGTTCCTATAACACCTCTTAGCCACTATCTAATCACACCCTTAACACTTGGCTGTGATATGCTAATTGGGATTTTCCAGGGTACATAATTGCCACAGATTCTTGTACAAGTCATTCTGAATTGAGAAAGCCAGTCGGATGACTAGCGAAACGTCTTCAAGAGCTAAACTTCAAGTCCAGTTGATCTAATTGAATACAACAGATATACCATGGCCTGGGTGAATGAGAACCTTCACAAGCAGTAGTTGCAATAGCTACAATTGTACAGTAGCTGAAAATGTCAGGTAGAGGTTTTATTCAGGATTTTTTCATGGGATTTTAAAAATAATGTTAGTGAGAATAAAAATAGCCCCTAATGTAATTTCACCATCTTACAAAGATTCCAGCAACACAAATTACAAAAGAAAACATGAATATACATCATTAATTCCACATTGGAAAAAAGTGTCAGGTGGTGCCTTTATATAGGCTCCCTATCCCATCCCCAACCCACCCAGGTTTGATTGTCAAAAAAAAAGATCCGAACTGTACTTACAATCCTTTGTTCACCCAAAGCTCAGATTACGGCTCACAGTTTTGATCTTTTTTTTGACAATGAAACCTGGCGGTTGGGGGTGGGATAGGTTGCCCTACACTACAGAAAAATTATTTAAAGGACACCATTTAAAAAAAGATAGATTGGGCAGGGGGGCTCCTCTGCGCATGTTAAACGCCTCAATAAGGACAAGGAAGTAGCAGGGACCAGATGAAACACAGACAGCTCCTACACTACACTTTCTGGGACTTTGAACAAGCTCTACAAGAGAACCATTTGGAGCAGAGATGTAAGGTAAGGATTTTTAAACACTACACAGTGGGACCAGTGGTAGGTAAAATTTTAGTTTTGGGGGTGGACGCTTAATACCTTGTATTGTAGTAGATCATTCTAGGGCAGACAAGATAAAATAATGACTAGTTACACCTCTAAAGCTGCCCATACACTGACAACTTACCTCCCAATGTTTCAACAATGTTAAAGGAATATCTGTTGTATTCAATTAGATCAACTGGACTTGAAATGTAGTTCTTGAAGACGTTTCGCTAGTCATCCGACTGGCTTTCTCAATTCAGAATGACTTGTACAAGAATCTGTGGCAATTATGTACCCTGGAAAATCCCAATTAGCATATCACAGCCAGGTGTTAAGGGTGTGATTAGATAGTGGCTAAGAGGTGTTATAGGAACGCCCAGAGTAAGGTGTTAAAACAGCATTGCTGGGCCATACGTTGATGCAGTTGCTGTTTGGTCTCCCCCACATACATTCCTCGGGTCAGGACTCAGCTGTGTATCTGCATCTTAAGGATAAAGGACATACCTTTGAAGAGACCTATCATAAATAAGCCGGCCACCTGATGAAACAATGAACGGGACTTACTGAGAAGCCAGGACCCGCTGACCGGGACGGACCACCTCTTCACCCGATGGTAAGTATGAGCAGCAGTTCCAAACGCAAGTTATCATGGAATCTCTAAGAAACAATATCAGGTGGCCGGCTTATTTATGATAGGTCTCTATTCACAAATGGAAGGAATCCTGAACACGAACTGATCCACATAGGATACATCGCATGGACACTGGACACTTGGTATAGGTAATTGGGGACGCCCATTGCCGTACATGTTGTTTTTATAACGTTATGTTAGTATATTATGTGTGGGTTTTAAGGTTGTTGGAATATCTCACATGAGGGGATATGGGTATAGGTTTATGTGCAATATATTTTTTCCTTGGATGTTAATAAACAGAGTGGTATTTTTTGGACCTTTATGCGCTCAGTGCCTTTATTATAGGGTCTTTTTTCTATAAGAGGAGTTTCTGTGTCCTCTGTTGTTTCATGGTATTTTATATGTTTCAAGTACTGTAGTATAGAACTCCAAGCAAGTTGTCAGTAGAAATGTATTCTGCTAAAAGGTCCAAAAAGCTGATTCATTGGAGTCTCCTCTGACACATGTCATGGTACCATGTCAAGTCTAACCACAAATATTATTAGTACAAAGAAAGCAAATATTCCTTATTGTATTAGCACATAGTTTAAGATTATGATACTCAACCATCACAAGACTTATTTGTACATAATTAAAGGAATATGATCTTATATTAATTACTCTTGATCAAACATCTCTAAACTGCATTTGACCCAATAAGTCTTTGTCTCAGATCTCCATGAACTGGTTAAAGGATAAGTAAACTATAAAAACAACTTTAGATTAGTAGAAAGCTGTGTCTTTAAAAGTCATTTTGGCTAATTTTTAGCCTACTTTTATTACTTCAAAGGTGCCGGGTTCCTGCTCCTGTGATGGCCTCTGGAGTTCCACCCCCACGAGATTTCCTACTTACTGGGTAGGGCCATAACACAAGAGGAGGAATCCAGTAACTTTGAAGCAATAAAGGTAGGCTCTGGAGGGACATAGAACAAAAGAAAATTAGCCAACATTACTTTTAAAGACACAGCTTTCTACTTAACTAAAGTTGTTTTTAAAGCTTACTTGTCCTTTATAGGTTCTTCAAATTCATTTTGTGAAAGGTTCTGATGCATCCTCTTTCCAAAGGCTAAGATTAAAGAATTAATAACTGAAAAGACATAAAAGCCTTCAGGGAGTAAATGAGACATTTTGTACAACCTACACAGCCAGCAATCGCATTGTTATGGATTTACTTTAAACACGTGTCCTTCTAATCTGTTATCAGGGACAGCCATGCACATAATTAAAAAAGAGAAATAAAATATGGGCAGTCATTAGATTGGAACTCCTACTTCAATCTGCTCAAACTGGGAAATATTTGTTATTTAAGTCAATGGCTCATAAAGTCTATCCAGCATGTTGGTGGGCGGATCCATTATTAACATTCCAGCAGCGAACAGGACAGAACTAGAGTGGTTTTGTGCACAGAAATCAATTCGCAAGACACATAACTTCGGTCTCTCCTCATCTAGTTAATCCATCACCATTAGCAGATATATTGAGATGAACGTCTGTGAACATATTAGATACAATTGGGTAAAATATGAAGGAATGTGCTGCCCATTACCTATCTATTGCCCTATATGCACTATTAAAGCCTATTCCATCTGTGCATTACCATCAGCACATTTAACTGTATTAAAATGTAAAATAAATGTACAATTAATTGGCAGAAAGAAGAGACAGGGAGGCGAGTTTTTCAGTAAAATCGATTCAATTTCCCTCCCATGGGTGTTTCTCCTGCTAGGGGTCCTCTTTCTCTCACCGCTAAATACGGCAATGAGCTAAATCTTACCAAATGTAGTTTAAAGGTTAATAAAGAAAAGCTGCTTTTTATTAAACAGTCTATTTACCGCTAGTTGATTTCTATCGGTTAAAAAGCTATACTCAGTGCAAACCTCCCAAACCAATCCCTTCATTAATAGTTCCAAATAAAAGACCATGAAAGTCCACCTCATATTGCTGGTCATGCTCTGCCGTCTTTTAAGCTCCAAAACATTATCAATTGGAAGAAGCGCATCTTCCCATGGATTACACATTCTGGAGCTGGAAAGGGGGTGGAGCCAAACCAGCACTACAAGCCTGTCTTTTCCATTGGATAGTCCTAGACTCTGAAAAGGGGCAGAGCTATAAGCCAGTCTTTCATGGCTTGATATTGGGAAACTACAGCAAACCCAAGGGTGAGAGCCTTTCACTTTACGTCCACATCCTAATAAAGGAGAGAGGGAATTGTTTTCCTTTAAGGGTAAAATCCCAGGAACCCAAATTATCTCCAGGGAACCTTGACATACTGGTACTGGGGATAGGAGGGTACTGTGAAAATCATGAGTTAATTTTAGGAATCCAATACATAGTTAATTTAAAGGAATAGTTCACTCCTAATGTATTGATTGAAGCCCAGGAGGTTAAGGAGCTATGCCTTACCTCCCATTCTTCAACCAATAGCTCAGGATCTGGGAACGAAGATTCAAGAAATGTACCTCTTGCACAATCCACTGTGGCCGCAGTGAAATCCCAGACTACTTCCTTGTTCTGTCTAACAATAGCACGCATTATCGCGCATGCGCGATATAGCTGTACAGAACCTGGAAGCAGTCGAATCCCGAGCTACTGATTGAAGAATGGGAGGTAAGGCATAGCTCCTTAAATTCCGTGGCTTCAATTAATAGATTTTGGAATGAACTTTTCCTTTAAGGAAGGTTTCTGATATACAACACATAAGAGGGGCTAATACATTTTTAAGCAAAACATTCAACTGCCTATTTTATTTTTACTGTGAATTCACACAGTTATTAAAGAAATATTTTGCATTATTGCGTGAGGGTTTCAATGATACAGAAAACCATAAAAACACATGAAGCCTTATAAACCTTTTAACAAGTAAAGCCATTTAACTGTTACTTCAATGTGCAGCATAAATAACCCAGATATCACATGCCAGTTACAGTGGAAGGTCGTGTTTAAACTAGGAGCCAGCTCCTTTGGGTATCATTAAAAGGACATTGCAAGTGTTGTTGATGTTTTCCATGTACTTCTTTGCCAAATAAAATCTGGGCTTTGTCAAATAGGCAATCAGCTCTCTTATTTGCTACGTTAGGCTTATTTCCATGGCACATTTATATGCTGAACCGGTGTATGGGTATGTGGGCGAAATAACTCAGAGGTTTAGACTCATAATGGAAAAGTTCTCACATCAAGACCGTTAAAGGCAGCAGAGCATGTTCATATGTCTGGTTAAAATGCCAATAGTGTCTCATTAAACTGGTCCACAATATCCAGCGAGAGGCCAGCACACAGGCTATTCAGGGATACAACTAACCTTTATATTCATTAAAAATATAGAAGTATAGTGAGAGCAGATAAGAAACAAGCCTGTGAATCGATATGCTGATAAGCTATTCACATGGACTTAAGCCTCATACACATGTCAGATTATTTTCGTACGATGTGCCCGGCGAACATTTAGCAACCGTTTCATTATACACTAGCTCTGCCAAAGACGCCTGTACATACATCAACGATAGTGGATAGATAATGTTCGTTGGTAAAGGTGTTACGTGACGTATGGAATATCGCATGATCTTGAAATGTTGCACATGTGTATTTCATTCAACCTTCCATTACACTCAACCGATAATCTGGCAACTATTTACAAACAAACGACAATCGGCAGAACGAATCCGCCAGGCTGATCGTCGGAAAAAGCAGAGAATAGTCGTGGATCGTTGGTCTTAGAAGATTTTTCATTTTCGAATGTCACACAATAGGTCGTTCATCAGGCAAATAGTGCGAAAATGATATGACGTGTGTACGAGGCTTAACTTTACTTGGAAATTGGACAGCGGTGTATTTACTGGCTATTTCAGGATGCCAGTCGGGGGCAGATATTTAGATTGCAACTTGGCTCAGTAACAGACAATCTTAGATAAAAACGGTTCTCCTCGTTGGGGCCACACATCAGACCATTTATCTAAATAAATAAATCAAACTATTCCAAGCACATCTGGTGGGTTTTATTTGCCATGATGTTAGCAAACCTTGCGTGGCCTGTTGGACCTGTTATGACTCACAGAAAGTGTTTAAATAACATCCAGCATGGGGGCCATTAAATGGTGAAACTCATAGCCATGATCTAATCCCACGCCTATAGGAAGTGAGCAAAGCAACTTGGGGGATTCAAATGTAGCAATAAAGTTCCCTGACACCCTATTACATCAGTTAAAATCTGTGTTCACTTATTTGACATGTTTAGGAACTGTAACTGCCCTTAATCCCACAAATCATTAACACCATACCCAATGGCTGTAGTTTGCATCAGTACAATGAAATCAGGATTCCGGATGGTATTTCAGTACCTTAGGCAGGGCACACACGGGCAGATTTTTCAACCCAATCGAATAATACTTCTGTGTATCGGTCGATTGGGCCAAAAAATCTGTGCCACTTTCGCTGCCGCGTCCGATGTCGGTCGCCCGTTCTTCCGGATCGGATGAACTGGGCGATCGGACATGTCAGTAAATCACAACTTATTGTGCGGTTCCCTATGGGACTGCACAATCCGTCACATGAATTGTCGCCCTGGTCACTATTGCCGCAACCAACAGACATTTGTCCCAGCCAAACGTTTGCTCAGAGCGAATGCTCGGTTGGGACAAATGGTCCCCTCCTGTCTACCCAGCCGTACATGATATTTCTATTAGGCTAAAGTAAAATTCTGCAAATACCTAGGGATTAAGGTAACCCTCGAATGTAGCCTTTTATTTCGGTAACCCTCAAATGTATCATTTGATTTCGGTAACCCTCAAATGTATTGTTTGGTAATCCTCAAAAGTAGCGTTCAAATTCGGTAACCCTTGAATGTATCATTCGTTAATCCTCAAATGCAGCGTTCGAATTCGGTAACCCTCGGATGTAACTTTTGGTGACCCTCGAATGTAGTGTTAGATTTCGGTAACCCTCGAATGTAGCCTTCGATTTTGGTAACCCTTAAATGTATCATTTGGTAGCCCTTGAATGTAGCGTGCGAATTTGGTAACCCTCGAATGTAGCATTTGGTAACCCTTGAATGTAGTGTAGCATGCAGAACCCCGACAATTGCCCTATCGTGGGGGAAGGTAGTGTTTGAATAAGTTTTGGTGGTATGGACGTGTTCCCCAGAACATTTCCCAGCCATTTACAGAAAGTTACCATTGCTATTTTACCTTTATTAAATCTGAACATTTCAAACTATTTCTCCCCATTGACTTTAAAGAGCATGTCCAGTGAAAAAGTAACCAAAACCTAGGTTTTGTATTATAATCCCAATGATTGATGTGGAGAAACCAAAGTAGAACACAGGCTGAAACACACAACATGTTTCGAGTGACATGCAGCCTTTATCAAGTGTGAAACAAAGTGAACACACAGTGCTTATATGGTGACTAAAACAGGAAATTGATTACAGACCATCCCATCTACTTCCTCTGAAACAAAGGTCAAGTAGTCCAAATATTAAAAAAGTTAAAAAGCTAGTGCTTAAAGGACAATTATACTCACCTTCCCTCTTCTTTGTTCATTACCTTTTACCCAGGGTGAGGACCTGAACTGCTAGGTCCTCACCCCTGGGATCGCGTAACTTAAAGCACAGTCTTAGTGCAACGCTGCTCTTGTAGGCTCCGCCCACTCCTCTCCTTGCGCGACTAGGCCAATAGGAAGGCGTGCTTGTTGCAGAGCGTGCCTTCCTATTGGCCTCGTCACTGACGGGGAGGAGGGGGCGGAGCCTACAAGAGCAGCGTTGACTGTGCTTTAAGTTACGCGATCCCAGGGGTAAGGACCTAGCGGTTCAGGTCCTCACCCTGGGTAAAAGGTAATGAACAAAGAAGAGGAGCGGAGAGAAGGTGAGTATAATTGTCCTTTAAGTACATACAACAATTCTTTCAGTGTGCAAAACAAATTTTTCAAAAACTAATTTGTCAAATATTAAAAAGATCATAGGTAAAGTTGAGTTTCAAATGCTTGTGATTAAACAATACAGTTTTATAGTGTACAAAAAGCTCCTCCATGGCACATACTAGTTCAAAGTGCCTTCATGCAAAAAGTGCAAATTTGCAATAAAGTGTCTTCAAGAATTATCCTTGTGCATAAGGTCCTCCAGGAGCCATACATTACATAAGTTAAAGTGACTCAAGTGCTTACATATATTTCCAACAATTTTACCACCAAAGTGATAAAAAAAAGTCCACATATAAATATTAACCAATCGAAAAGGGAAATTACAATCAAAGAAAAAAGGTACTTTTCCATGTTTGACTTGTATTTGTTGCAATACCATTATCAAAGCTTTCAGCGCAGAAAACCTATGTTCCTGTTTTTGTTCAAAACAGGAGCAGGGGGCGGCGCCTATGTGGGGAGGGATCGGGGCAGGTACAGTAAGTCCCTTCAGGAGAATATTTGGCATCTATTAATAATGTGAAACATAGATTTTGGGGAGGGTCCTCTGCATTTCTAGCTTAAAGGGAATGTCCACCCCTCCACAAACAAAGCCTTACCTTCTTTAAAACACCTGATAAGCAGGACTTTGTTAACTTGAAATCTTCCAATTCGGCTCCCACACTGAGCTATTATACTCACAAGCTCCTCGCTCCACTGCCGCTTCCGGGTTCTGTTTATGTTCATTCACAGCCGCAGTGGAGACTGCTCTGGGAAAGGCAGTCAGTGATTGGCCGTGACGTCACTGTCAAGGCTGACACTGACTGCCTTACCCGGAAGTGAAGAGACGCAGCGGTGGAGCAAGGAGGAGCTTGTGAGTATAATAGCTCAGTGTGGAAGCCGAATCCAAGTCCTGCTTATCAGGTGTTAAAGCAGGTAAGGCTTTGTTTGTGGAGGGGTGGACATTCCCTTAAATTATTTTTTCACTGTAAATGCCATTTAAAGGGTTTGTTTTCAAACCGAACCAAATTTGGCCATCTGTACAAATAAAGCGGTTTTTACAATACAGCCACAAGTAACTATACTAATTCCTTGACAAACTTGCACAGTATTGATATTTTACACATGATCGGTAATGTATGGTTATCATAACACTATGCTCCTTTATTGATATTAGTGACGAGTGCCGGCTTTTAAACACACCTGGTCCATAACTGGCAGTTTCTAAAATCTACAGATCTATGAGATATTGTGAATTGAATATTACCATAGAACATTTGAAAATGAGACTGAAAAATCGGAAATTGTGTTTGAAAATGGGAAACGGAACGTCAGGAACAAAGATGATCTCCAGTTTCAATTCTCTCTAATAGATATTGTGCAATGGTCAGTACAGTACAGGCTGCGTTGCACACTCCTGACTAGAGATGAACCTCGGCTTGTAACAAACTTGGTTTTCGGTTCAGAACTGCTGGTTTCAAAAACGAGTTTTCGGAATTTCTAGAATAAGAAATGATTGAAAACTGCAGTTGAAAATGGGCCAATCGCAATAATTGACATTCACACAGTCGACATTCCCTTAGTTGGGCATACACTGTACACTACCATTAATATTACATATTTATTGTGTTCCTACCATTACTATTTACTTTGCACTTTACATCACATTTGACATAGAAACAATATAGTATAGTATAGTACAGTATAGTACAGTACAGGACAGTATAGTACAGTACAGTATAGTATAGTACAGTAAGGCATAATACAGTACGGTATAGTACAGTATAGCATAGTATAGTATAGTACAGTATAATACAGTACAGTATAGTATAGTATAGTACAGTATAGTATAGTACAGTATGGCATAATACAGTACGGTATAGTACAGTATAGCATAGTATAGTATAGTACAGTATAGTATAGTACAGTATGGCATAATACAGTACGGTATAGTACAGTATAGCATAGTATAGTATAGTACAGTATAGTACAGTACAGTACAGTACAGTATAGTATAGTATAGTATAGTATAGTATAGTACAGTATAGTACAGTACAGTATGGCATAGTTACATAGTAATTAAGGTTGAATAAAGACAGATGTCCATCAAGTCCAACCTATTTTTTTTTTTTAACCCTACCTAACAGTTGATCCAGAGGAAGGCAAAAAACCCCAGCTAAAAAGGGGGAAAAAATTCCTTCCAGACTCCAAACGGCAATCGGAAAGTATCCCTGGATCAACCAGATCTATATGCATTAATACCAGTAATTCTCAATATTTTTTAGTTTTAGAAACTTATCAAGGCCTTTTTTAAAGTTATTCAATGAACTTGCCATTACCACATCTAATACAGTACGGTATAGTACAGTATAGCATAGTATGGTATAGTACAGTACAGTATAGTATAGTATAGTATAGTACAGTACAGTACATTATAGTACAGTAAAGTATAATACAGTATATTATATTATGGTATAGAACAGTACAGTATAGTATAGTACAGTATAGTACAGAACATTATAGTACAGTACAGTATGGTATAATACAGTATATTATAGTATGGTATAGTACAGTACAGTATAGTACAGTACAGTATAGTACAGTACATTATAGTACAGTACAGTATAGTACAGTACAGTATAGTATAGCACAGTACATTATAGTATAGTACAGTACAGTTTAGTATAGTACAGTACTGTATAGTATAGTACAGTAAAGTATAGTATAGTATAGTACAGTACTGTATAGTGTAGTGCAGTACAGTACAGTACAGTATAGTATAGTATAGTACAGTACTGTATAGTGTAGTACAGTACAGTACAATATAGTATAGTACAGTATAGTACAGTACAGTATAGTATAGTACAGTATAGAACAGTAAATTATAGTATAGTACAGTACTGTATAGTGTAGTGCAGTACAGTGCAATATAGTATAGTATAGTACAGTACAGTATAGTACAGTACAGTATAGTATAGTACAGTACAGTATAGTATAGTACAGTAAAGTATAGTATAGTACAGTACTGTATAGTGTAGTGCAGTACAGTATAGTATAGTACAGTACAGTATAGTACAGTACAGTATAGTATAATACAGCATATTATAGTATGGTAGAGTACAGTACAGTATAGTATAGTACAGTACAGTATAGTACAGTACATTATAGTAAAGTACAGTATAGTACAGTACAGTACAGTATAGTATAGCACAGTACATTATAGTATAGTACAGTACAGTATAGTATAGTACAGTACTGTATAGTATAGTACAGTATAATATAGTACAGTAAAGTATAGTATAGTATAGTACAGTACTGTATAGTTTAGTGCAGTACAGTACAGTACAGTATAGTATAGTACAGTACTGTAAAGTGTAGTACAGTACAGTACAATAAAGTATAGTACTGTACAGTATAGTACAGTACATTATAGTACAGTATAGTATAGTACAGAATAGTACAGTAAAGTATAGTATAGTACAGTACTGTATAGTGTAGTGCAGTACAGTACAGTATAGTATAGTATATTACAGTATGGCATAATACAGTACGGTATAGTACAGTATAGCATTGTATAGTATAGTACAGTATAGTATAGTACAGTATAGTACAGAACAGTACAGTATAGTATAGTATAGTATAGTACACTATAGTATAGTACAGTATGGCATAATACAGTACGGTATAGTACAGTATAGCATAGTATGGTATAGTACAGTATAGTATAGTACAGTACAGTACATTATAGTACAGTACAGTTTAGTATAATACAGTATATTATATTATGGTATAGAACAGTACAGTATAGTATAGTACAGTATAGTACAGAACATTATAGTACAGTACAGTATAGTATAATACAGTATATTATAGTATGGTATAGTACAGTACAGTATAGTACAGTACATTATAGTACAGTACAGTACAGTACAGTATAGTATAGCACAGTACATTATAGTATAGTACAGTACAGTTTAGTATAGTACAGTACTGTATAGTATAGTACAGTACAGTACAGTATAGTATAGTACAGTATAGTACAGTAAAGTATAGTATAGTATAGTATAGTACAGTACTGTATAGTGTAGTGCAGTACAGTACAGTATAGTATAGTATAGTACAGTACTGTATAGTGTAGTACAGTACAGTACAATATAGTATAGTACAGTACAGTATAGTACAGTACAGTATAGTATAGTACAGTATAGTACAGTAAAGTATAGTATAGTACAGTACTGTATAGTGTAGTGCAGTACAGTGCAATATAGTATAGTATAGTACAGTACAGTATAGTACAGTACAGTATAGTATAGTACAGTACAGTATAGTATAGTACAGTAAAGTATAGTACAGTACTGTATAGTGTAGTGCAGTACAGTATAGTATAGTACAGTATAGTATAGTACAGTACAGTATAGTACAGTACATTATAGTACAGTACAGTATAGTATAGTACAGTACTGTATAGTATAGTACAGTATAATATAGTACAGTAAAGTATAGTATAGTACAGTACTGTATAGTGTAGTGCAGTACAGTACAGTACAGTATAGTATAGTACAGTACTGTATAGTGTAGTACAGTACAGTACAATAAAGTATAGTACAGTACAGTATAGTACAGTGCATTATAGTACAGTACAGTATAGTATAATACAGTAGTATGGTATAGTACAGTAACATAGTAGATAAAAAGTATTTTAAAGTACAGTATAGTATAGTAATAGTACAGTACTGTATAGTAGTAGATTGCAGTACAGTACAGTACGTATAGTATAGATACAGTACTGTTAGTGTACGTACAGTACAGTACAATAAAGTATAGTACAGTACAGTATAGTACAGTGCATTATAGTACAGTACAGTATAGTATAATACAGTAGTATGGTATAGTACAGTACAGTATAGTACAGTACATTATAGTAAAGTACAGTATAGTACAGTACAGTACAGTATAGATATAGTCACAGTACATATATAGTAATAGTACAGTAACAGTATAGTATGTACAGTAAACAAACAAAATAGTATAGTATATTCAGTAATAATATGTACAGGTAAAGTATAGTATAGTACAGTACTGTATAGCGTAGTGCAGTACAGTACAGTACAGTATAGTATAGTACAGTACTGTATAGTGTAGTACAGTACAGTACAATAAAGTATAGTACAGTACAGTATAGTACAGTACATTATAGTACAGTACAGTATAGTATAGTACAGAATAGTACAGTAAAGTATAGTATAGTACAGTACTGTATAGTGTAGTGCAGTACAGTACAGTATAGTATAGTATATTACAGTATGGCATAATACAGTACGGTATAGTACAGTATAGCATTGTATAGTATAGTATAGTATAGTATAGTACAGTATAGTACAGAACAGTACAGTATAGTATAGTATAGTATAGTACACTATAGTATAGTACAGTATGGCATTATACAGTACGGTATAGTACAGTATAGCATAGTATGGTATAGTACAGTATAGTATAGTATAGTACAGTACAGTACATTATAGTACAGTACAGTTTAGTATAATACAGTATATTATATTATGGTATAGAGCAGTACAGTATAGTATAGTACATTATAGTACAGTACAGTACAGTATAGTATAGCACAGTACATTATAGTATAGTACAGTACAGTATATTATAGTACAGTACTGTATAGTATAGTACAGTACAGTACAGTATAGTATAGTACAGTATAGTAAAGTATAGTATAGTATAGTATAGTACAGTACTGTATAGTGTAGTGCAGTACAGTACAGTAAAGTATAGTATAGTACAGTACTGTATAGTGTAGTACAGTACAGTACAATATAGTATAGTACAGTACAGTATAGTACAGTATAGTGCAGTATAGTACAGTACAGTATAGTATAGTACAGTATAGTACAGTAAAGTATAGTATAGTACAGTACTGTATAGTGTAGTGCAGTACAGTATAGTATAGTATAGTACAGTACAGTATAGTACAGTACAGTATAGTACAGTACAGTATAGTATAGTACAGTATAGTACAGTTAAGTATAGTATAGTATAGTACAGTACTGTATAGTGTAGTGCAGTACAGTATAGTATAGTATAGTATAGTACAGTATAGTACAGTACATTATAGTACAGTACAGTATAGTATAATACAGTATATTATAGTATGGTAGAGTACAGTATAGTATAGTACATTATAGTACAGTACAGTATAGTATAATACAGTATATTATAGTATGGTATAGTACAGTACAGTATAGTACAGTACATTATAGTACAGTACAGTATAGTACAGTACAGTACAGTATAGTATAGCACAGTACATTATAGTATAGTACAGTACAGTATAGTATAGTATAGTACAGTACTGTATAGTATAGTACAGTACATTATAGTATAGTACAGTACAGTACAGTATAGTGTCATACAGTACATTATAGTATAGTAAAGTATAGTAGAGTACAGTACTGTATAGTGTAGTGCAGTACAGTCCAGTATAGTATAGTACAGTACAGTATAGTATAGTACAGTATAGTATAGTACAGTACAGTATAGTTTAGTACAGTACAGTATAGTACAGTACAGTATAGTACAGTACATTATAGTACAGTATAGTACAGTATAGTGTCGTACAGTACATTATAGTATAGTACAGTACAGTATAGTATAGTACAGTATAGTGTCGTACAGTAAATTATAGTATAGTACAGTACAGTATAGTACAGTACATTATAGTATAGTACAGTACAGTATAGTTTAGTACAGTACAGTATAGTTTAGTACAGTACAGTATAGTACAGTACAGTATAGTATAGTACAGTACAGTATAGTACAGTATAGTACAGTATAGTACAGTACAGTATAGTACAGTACAGTATAGTATAGTACAGTACAGTATAGTACAGTACAGTACAGTATAGTACAGTACAGTATAGTACAGTACAGTATAGTATAGTACAGTATAGTGTCGTACAGTACATTATAGTATAGTACAGTACAGTATAGTATTTGAGGTTGAATAAAGACATATGCCCATCCAGTCCATATCTTAGTTTTTTGTGATCTCCCTTTCCTACCTGGCAGGAAATAACCTTCTGCATAATGCATTCACTGCCCAGGCTTGTGTTTCACCCAGCCGAGCACTTGCATTGCCAATTACATCATATTTCTCATTTATAGCTGTTCCAGCTGCCCTTTCTTTTCAGACAGCCTTTGTGAATTAATACACAAGAAGCTGATGGAGTGACTCCAGGTCGCCGTGGAGCTAATCGTGGGACGACCTCCGACAAGGTTGCAATATCTCCCAAGACAAACGTAGCAAGACACTATTGCTGCTACTTAACTATTCCAGGAAGAATCCAATGACGTGATTTTATTCACAGATTAATAAATAGGGTGTTTACTTTATTATTGTATTGCGGTCATTGATATTTTATATATGATATTTTATAATGCCATCTAAAAGTAAACCAAATCACTAGCCGTTCATATTGATCGTAATATAAAGATTGCGGGTTTTTAATGACCGGGTTAATAACGCTCTGTTTATTCCAAATACTTCTCACAGAATACAACTTTACAACTGTCCAACTGTGCTACTGCCCCTTTATAAATATCCCCCCAAGGCTAGTTATAGACAATTATTGTGGCTATGTACCGAGAGTCGTTATCGCTCTCTATGCACTGAGCTGATAGTGTCTCTCACTGCATTGTGACTGGAGTTTGCCATTTGCGAATCTTTAACGCGAGCCATTAACGGCTCAGTAAATTGGTTGCCGCAGTTGCGTGACACAAATTTTGCGTAACGTTGCAACTGCCATTAGTTGTGTCTTAAAGTCATGTTAACGCTTGGTTCATTGGTTAACGCTACTTTAAGACATAAATAGCCGATAACATCTCTCGGTACAAAGCCCTGTATGTGCACTGCCGTGTGTTGCATCATGTGCAGCGCATGGGCACCAGAAACAAGTGCGCAATTTGTGTGCAAGTTTCCAGCCCGCTAGGACACGGTATAGTGTGGCCTCAGCCTTAGAGTTTGTTTGTGCATTAGTATTCTTATATATAGTTCCCAAGTACCCCATTACCGCCAACTGTGCCTAGCTGTAAATCGGGCTCTGGGCTGGAGTAAGGTATGTAGGGCCCCTGGCCAAAACATTGTGTGGGGCCCCTTTAAATCTTTGACTATTTAAAATCTATAGATCGGTGTCCTTAGAGGTTGGCACTCTGGGTAATGGTGATGTTTGCCCCTACAGAAAGTTGTTTTACGGCAAATCACCTTGAATGATGGGGAAATATACACAACCTTGTCATGGCTTTATATTTTTGCACACATTAAATGTAACTATTTTTATCTTCCGGGTGTCAATATTTTGATCCTTTTATACTAAAAATACCTGACATAAAATTCAAGAAGATGAGGCAATTTCAACATGCATCGGATGTAATGGACTGGAATTCTCAGAACATTGGAATACACTGCCATCTAGTGCATTTTTAGGTAACTGTTTTTTGCAGCAACGGAGGAACGCAAATATAATTTTATTTTAGCAAAAGTGGTAAAATATTGTTAGTTTAGGATATTTTTTTTTCATTTATTTCAATTTTAACTGAATTGGATCATTTAAGGGAAAATTCATAGAGAAAGCAACCTCCTTTTATAAACCATGTAGTAATAGGACCAAACATAAGCAGACTTAGGCAATTGCCAAACATTCCATGTCAGATTCCATTTGAATCCATTGTATGTTTGCTATGCTCCAAGGAGAATTACTGTATGCTCTGTGGGTAAGTGGATTCTTTAACTCATTCGTGTTATTCAAACAGCTGTGTGAGCATGTGTTCCAATTGGCCAAGCACAATGAACAACCTAATGGCCCTAATCATATTTTCTTCCACTTCCTACCATCCAACATTCACCTTTAAATAGGTACAATACTGAGAAATGCATTGCACAGAGCTGTGCTAATATCAGGGTCATTACATTATCCTCCATTAAAGAGGAGTGTCGGAGGGTATGCCACTTGCAGCTCTGCACCATGTTGTTTCTATAAGTGTACATATTAAAGGGGATGTTGAGGTAATGCCACTTGAGCTCTGCACCATGTTGTTTCTATAAGTGTACATATTAAAGGGGTGTTTGGAGGGTATGCCACTTGCAGCTCTGCACCATGTTGTTTCTATAAGTGTACATATTAAAGGGGTGTGTTGGAGGGTATGCCACTTGCAGCTCTGCACCATGTTGTTTCTATAAGTGTACATATTAAAGGGGTGTGTTGGAGGGTATGCCACTTGCAGCTCTGCACCATGTTGTTTCTATAATGTACATATTAAAGGGGAGTGTTGGAGGGTATGCCACTTGCAGCTCTGCACCATGTTGTTTCTATAAGTGTACATATTAAAGGGGAGTGTTGGAGGGTATCCACTTGCAGCTCTCACCATGTTGTTTCTATAGTGTACATATTAAAGGGAGTGTGTGAGGGTATGCCACTTGCAGCTCTGCACCATGTTGTTTTCTATAAGTGTAAATATTAAAGGGGAGTGTGGAGGGATGCCACTTGCAGCTCTGCACCATGTTGTTTCATAGTGTACATATTAAAGGGGAGTTGGAGGTATCCACTTCCAGCTCTGCACCATGTGTTTCTATAAGTGACATATTAAGGGGAGTGTTGGAGGGTAGCCACTTGCAGCTCTGCACCATGTTGTTTTCTATAAGTGAACATATTAAAGGGGAGTGTTGGAGGGTATGCCACTTGCAGCTCGCACCATTTTTTTTCTAAGTGTACATATTAGGGAGTGTTGGAGGGTATGCCACTTGCAGCTCTGCACCATGTTGTTTCTTAAGTGTACATATTAAAGGGGATGTGGAGGGTAGCCACTTGCAGCTCTGCACCATGTTTGTTTCTATAAGTGTACATATTAAAGGGAGTGTTGGAGGGTAGCCCCCTTTGCGCTCTGCACCATGTTGTTTCTATAAGTGTACATATTAAAGGGGAGTGTTGGAGGGTATGCCACTTGCAGCTCTGCACTATGTTGTTTCTATAAGTGTACGTGTTAAAGGGGAGTGTTGGAGGGTATGCCACTTGCAACTCTGCACCATGTTGTTTCTATAAGTGTACATGTTAAAGGGGAGTGTTGGTGGGTATGCCACTTGCACCATGTTGTTTCTATAAGTGTACATGTTAAAAGGGAGTGTTGGAGGGTATGCCACTTGCAGCTTTGCAGTATGTTGTTTCTATAAGTGTACAAATTAAAGGGGAGTGTTGGAGGGTATGCCACTTGCAGCTCTGCTCTATGTTGTTTCTATAAGTGTACATGTTAAAGGGGAGTGTTGGAGGGTATGCAACTTGCACCATGTTGTTTCTATAAGTGTACATGTTAAAGGGGAGTGTTGGAGGGTATGCCACTTGCACCATGTTGTTTCTATAAGTGTACATGTTAAAGGGGAGTGTTGGAGGGTATGCCACTTGCACCATGTTGTTTCTATACGTGAACATGTTAAAAGGGAATGTTGGAGGGTATGACACTTGCACCATGTTGTTTCTGTAAGTGTACTAATAAAAGGAGTACTGTTGGAGGGTATGCATACATGTTCTATAAAATTGATATAGAAAAATAACCTGTAATAATCACCATTTTTGGTCCATATCACATGCCCTTTGATAAGGCCCACTTGTTAAAGCGCAAGGCATGAGGCACCTAAGTGCACACGATTGTGCATCATTGCGATTGCCATTGCATTAAATACATTCTGTATGGCTACACTGATATCAATGCAGTTTGCATTACACTTCTAAATGTGCATTGCAGCAATACACACTAATATAAATGGTGCACTGCAGAAATAAACACTTTAAAAGTCATAGTGGCTTATTCACCAGGAAGAGGCTACACTAGAAACCAGCAGTGACATCATAGATTGCCAGTATCCTGAAATGTTTTATAAATGATTTCTACTCTAACAGGCTGAATTCACAGAAGAGAGACAAATGGTTTTACTAAGTGACAGTTAGTCTGTGGAGCTGCCTTTGAATTTTGGGGTTTGTTCTCCTTTAAGATGTTGTAAATTGGCCACTTGTTCATGACCACAACCTAGAGTCCTGCATACGTCTAATTTTTCGTGTACCTGTAAAACTGTTATTTGGACCTGCTTTGCAGGGGAGTTCGATCACCCGACCCACACCTGAAAATTAACAGACCGGCGCCCGCTACCATAACTTTACCCACAACCCAATCAAACTCACTGCGGTTTAACAAATCTGACCTGCAATTTGGGAAACCCATAGGTACCCGACCCAGTGCAAGACTCTACCACAACCATTTTAAAATTGACACTCCTTATTGTACCTTATTGTACATTTTGTACAATACAAGGATTGTGGAAGCACTCCAATTAGGCTAATTTACAACTACATTCAGCGGAAGTGCTACTGATCTGGTCAAACATTTATACAAACATAGAAAAGATTAATCAATGACATTCCTACTCCCATAACATATCATATTATCTGCACACTGGCATACTTACTTTATAAACAAAGGGGTTTTAGTATACATTACTGTGATCACATGAATGAAAAGCCTTCCAACCACGTCAAGGTAACCCCAGTCTGGAAGGTCCTAACTTCCAAAAGTTTGCTAATGGTAAAGGTTAGAAGTGATGATAGTGTATGGGGCCTAGGAATGTGCATTGATTATCTTTTGTTTGTATAAATGTTTGACCAGATCAGTAGCACTTAGGCCACATGTGTTTGTGCTCGCTAAAATGGAAATCACAGGAACACGAAAATTCCCGCGATTTTCAATGCGCATGCGATCACACGTCCGCATTTTGGTAACGCAATAGTTCACCATATTTGGTGCGTTAACCATTCCGTTTCGATAACAGAAAACAGCAAATCGCATGTGCAAAACGCACGCGCAAATGCAAAACGCACAACGTGCTATAATGCTCGCATTGTGTGCGCAATTCCTGTGCATTGCAGTGTGGGCCACAGTCTTAGACACAATAGATTAGGATTGATGCACAGTCTTATACAAGTGGATGGATAAATGGGGAATAAATACATATATGAGGAAAAGAGAAGGAAAGTATCCCTATCAAATTATCCTATCCAATGGCACAGTCCAGAGGAAAAATAGGTTAAAAACAGCAGGAAGATTCAATAAAAGTTCTTATCGTTAAAAATGGTGCTAATTTTGCCCCAACAAATCAGAAATTATTTAACATTTGAAAGCTAACATCTGATTGGTTGGGGGAAAATTACCACCATTTTTAACGATAAGAACTTTTATTGAATAACCCTGTAAGAATTTTATTAATTTGCATTAAAATCAAAAAAACAATTTTAAAGAAAAGGGCAAGGGTAATGGTAGTCCAATTACCTATAATCGCCCAGCAGGGGAAGGGGGTGTGAGAAATCTCTCCCCCTCCACAATAACTTCAGGGTTAGAGGTCACCCCTAAAACGCTCGGTGATTTCTCTATTCCCAATTAAATAAGGATCCCTGGTCTAGGTCACAATTCTTATGTCTGTGCACCCCACAAAGAAAGAGCATACCCTAAGTCAATACAGGCAGTGTATAGAAAGTCTGCACCAGGTCCCATAGTTAAGTATATAGAAAGTCTCCACCATGTCCATGTGCTAAGGAAATAGAAACTCTCCACCAGGTCCTATACTAAGTTATAGAAAGTCTCTGCCAGGTCCCCTTGCTAATGTATAGAAAGTCTTCACCAGGTCCCATTACTATGTGTATAGAAAGTCTCCACCGGTCCCCATAGTTAAGTCTATAGAAAGTCTCCCCCATGTCCCATTGCTAGGAAATAGAAAGTTTCCACCAGGTCCTATGCTAAGTGTATAGAATTCTCCTGCCAGGTCCCATTGCTAAGTTTAGAGACTCTCCACCAGGTCCCGTTGCTAATAAAGTTCCACCAGGCCCCATTTCTAGTGTATAGAAAGTCTGCATCAGGTCCCATTGCTAAGTGTATAGAAAGTCTCCACCAGGTCCCATTGCTAAGTTTATAGAAAGGTCTCCCACCAGATCCCATTACTATGTATAGAAATCTTCATCAGGTCCATGGCGAAGTGTATAGAAGTCCCCACCAGGTCCCATTACTAAGTGTTGAGGAGTCTCCACAGGTCCCATTGCTAAGAGTATAGAAAGTCCCATCAGGTCCCCTTGCTAATGTATAGAAGTCTCCACCAGGTCCATGCTAAGAGTATAGAAAGTCTCCATCAGGTCTCATTGCTAAGTGTATATAAGTCTCCATCAGGTCCCTCATTATAGTACAGTACAGTATAGTATAATACAGTAGTATGGTATAGTACAGTACAGTATAGTACAGTACATTATAGTAAAGTACAGTATAGTACAGTACAGTACAGTATAGTATAGCACAGTACATTATAGTATAGTACAGTACAGTATAGTATAGTACAGTACTGTATAGTATAGTACAGTATAATATAGTACAGTAAAGTATAGTATAGTATAGTACAGTACTGTATAGTGTAGTGCAGTACAGTACAGTACAGTATAGTATAGTAGGACCTGGTGGAGACTTTATTTAGCAATGGGACTGGTGGAGACTCTCTAAACACTTAGCAATGGGACCGGCAGAGATCTTGCTATACACTTAGCTATAGGACCTGGTGGAGACCTTCATTCCTTCGCAATGGGTACATTGTGGAGACTTCTATAAACTTACTAGGGACCTGATGAAGACTTCTATAACACTAGCAATGGGGACCAGGATGAAGACTTTTCTATACACTTACAATGGAACATGGTGGATACTTTGATTACAACTTAGCAAAGGGACCTGATGATGAAGACTTTCTATACATTTAGAATGGGACCTGATGAAAGACTTTCTATACACTTAGCAATGGGGGGGGGGGGGACTGGTGGAGATTTCTATATACTTAGCAATGGACTGGTGGAGACTTCACATACACTTAGCAATGGATCTGGTGGAGACTTTTCTAAACTATCAATGGACCTGATGAAGACTTTCTCTACACTTAGCAATGGGACCTGCTCAAGACTTTCTATTACACTTAGCAATGGACCTGAGGAAAGCTTTCTATACACTTAGCAATGGACCGATGAAAGACTTTCTATACACTAGCAATGAGGACCTGGTGGAGACTTTTCTATACACTGTAGCAAGGGAACCTGTGGAGACTTTCTATACAATTAGGCAAAACGGGACCTGTGAGACTTATAAATAGGGCAATGGGGACGCTGGTGAAGACTTTCTATACACTTAGCAATAGGACCTGGTGGAGACTTTCTATAACTTAGCAATGGGACCTGGTGGAGGCTTCAATACACTTAAATGGGATCTGGTGGGCGAAGTTTCTATACACTTAGCAATGGGACCTGGTGGAGACTCTCTCAACACTAGCAATGGACCTGGTGGGATTTTCTATACACTTAGCAATTAGACCTGATGGAGACTTTCTATACACTTACAATGAGACCAGGTGGAGACTTCTAATACTTAGCAGATGGGACCTGGCGGAGACTTCTATATACTTAGAAGGGACCTGAGGAGACTTTATATACTAGCAAGGGACCTGATGGAGACATTATCTAGAACGAGGGACCTGGTGGAGATCTCTAAACTTAGCAATGGGACCATGCTGAGACTTCTATAATTAGCTAAGGACACTGGACCTGGAGACTTCTATTTACCTTAGCAAGGACATGGTGGAGACTTTCTATATACTTAAACTATGGGACCTGATGAAGACTTTCTATACACATTAGCAATGGGACCAGATGAAGACTTTCTATACACTTAGCAATGGGACCTAGTGGAGACTTTCTATACACTATAGCAAAGGGAACCTGATGAAGATTTTCTATACACTTAGCAATGGGACCTGATGAAGACTGTTAACATTAGCATTGGAACCTGGTTGAGACTTTCTATATACTTAGCATGGGACTGGTGGGATTCAAACACTTGCAGGGACTGGTGGAGGTTCAATAAACTGAATGTACTGTGGATCTATACACTAGCAAGGAGACCTGATGGAGACTTCTATGACACTTAGCAATGGGACCTGGTGGAGACTTTTATATACTTAGCAATGGGACCTGATGGACTTATATACACTTAGCAATGAGACCTGATGGAGACTTTTCATTCTCTTAGCAATGGTACCTGGTGGAGATCACTCTCATGCACTTAGCAATGGGAACCTGGTGGAGACTTTTATTACTAGTAATGGGACCTGATGAGACTTTCTATACTCTTAGTAATGGACCTGGTGGAGACTTCTATACTCTTAGCAATGAGACCTGATGGAGACTTTCTATACTCTAGCAATGGGACCTGGTGGAGACTCTCTGAAACACTTAGCAATGGACCTGGTGAAGGACTTTCTATACACCTATGCAATGGGACCTGATGGAGACTTTATATACACTTAGCAATGAGACCTGATGGAGACTTTCTATACTCTTAGCAATGGGACCTGGTGGAGACTTTCTATACACTTAGCAATGGGACCTGATGGGACTTTCTATACTCTTAGCAATGGGACCTGGTGGAGACTCTCTCAACACTTAGTAATGGGACCTGGTGGGGACTTTCTATACACTTCGCAATGGGACCTGATGAATGATTTATCAATACACTTACGTAATGGGATCTGGTGGAGACCTTTCTATAACTTAGCAATGGGACCTGGTGAGACTTCATTAAACATAGCAAATGGGACTGATGCAGACTTTCTTACACTGAAATGGCCTGGTGGAAACTTTATTAGCAACGGGACCTGGTGGAGACTCTTCTAAACTCTAGAATGGGACCTGGCAGAGAACTTCTATAACTTAGCATAGGACCTGGTGGAAACTTTCTATTCCTTAGAATGGACATGGGGGAGAGATTTCTATATACTTAACTATGGGACCTGGTGGAGACTTTCTATACACATAGTAATGGGACCTGGTGAGACTTTATTACACTTAGCAATGGGGACTGGCAGAGACTTTCTATACACTTAGCTATAGGACTGGTGGAGCGTTTCTATTTCCTTAGCAAGGACATGGTGGAGACTTTCTATATACTTAACTAGGGACCTGGTGCAGCTTTCTTATACATGCCGTATTGACTTAGGGTATGCCTTTTCTTGTGGGGCGGCTGCACAGACATAAGAATTGTGACCAGAACCAGGGATCCTTATTTAATTGGGACTAGGAGATCACGAGCGCGCTTTTAGGGGTGACCCTCTAACCCTAAGATATTGTGGAGGGGGAGAGATTTCTCACACCCCCTTCCCTGCTGGGCGATTATAGGTAATTGGACTACCATACCCTTGCCCTTTTCTTAAAATTGTTTTTTTGATTTTTGCAAATTAATAAAATTCTTCAGGGTTATTCAATAAAAGTTCTTATCGTTAAAAATGGTGGTAATTTTCCCCAACCAATCAGATGTTAGCTTTCAAATGTTAAATAATTTCTGATTGTTGGGGCAAAATTAGCACCATTTTTAACGATAAGAACTTTTATTGAATCTTCCTGCTGTTTTTAACCTATTTCCTCTGGACGTGCCATTGGATAGGATAATTTGATAGGATACTTCCTTCTCTTTCCTCATATATGTATTTATCCCCATTTATCCATCCAATTGTATAAGACTGTGCATCAATCATATCTATTGTGTCAAGACTGTGGCCACACTGCAATGCACAGGAATGCGCACACAATCGCGAGCATTATAGCACGTGTGCGTTTTGCATTTGCGCGTGCTTTTGCACATGCGATTTGCTGTTTTCTGTTATCGAAACGCATGGCGTTAACGCACATATGGTGAACTATTGCGTTACCAAAATGCGGACGTGTGATCGCATGCGCATTGAAAATCGCGGGAATTTTCGTGTTCCTGTGATTTCCATTTTAGCGAGCACAAACACATGTGGCCTAAGTGCTACTGATCTGGTCAAACATTTATACAAACAAAAGATAATCAATGCACATTCCTAGGCCCATACACTATCATCACTTCTAACCTTTACCATTAGCAAACTTTTGGAAGTTAGGACCTTCCAGACTGGGGGTACCTTTACGTGGTTGGAAGGCTTTCATTCATGTGATCACAGTATATGTATACTAAAACCCCTTTGTTTATAAAGTAAGTATGCAGTGTGCAGATAATATGATATTGTATGGGGCATAGGAATGTGCAATTGTTATACTTTTCTGTATTGAAGTCTCCACCAGGTCCCATTGCTAAGTATATAGAAAGTCTCCACCAGGTCCCATTGCTAAGTGTATAGAAAGTCTTCATCAGGTCCCATTGCTAAGTGTATAGAAAGTCTTCATCAGGTCCCTTTGCTAAGTGTATAGAAAGTCTCCACCAGGTTCCATTGCTAAGTGTATAGAAAGTCTTCATCCGGTCCCATTGCTAAGTGTATAGAAAGTCTTCATCAGGTCCCATAGTTAAGTATATAGAAAGTCTCCACCATGTCCCATTGCTAAGGAAATAGAAGGTCTCCACCAGGTTCTATAGCTAAGTGTATAGAAAGTCTCTGCCAGGTCCCATTGCTAAGT